>JAVHNC010046832.1:13149-23194 GCA_034782935.1 Micropsitta keiensis | reverse complement strand
GGCTGACAGAAAGACTATTATTAATCTGCCCACAGTATTATCTAGTCTTTGAGTCTTGCCTCCATAATCTGTATAATATTATTAATATAATTGCAAATCTCACTTATTTTACTCGGTGGTTACATTATCTCTGCAATGTAACAGCTGTAATTTGATTTGGGAGCTTTTTATTGCAATTGATGTAACCTTTAGAAAATCGTTAGTCTCTTTATAGGTTAAAACCATAACTGTCCTGCTTTCTTATCTTCTGTCTTCTATGCAGATGGTGTCTTTTCTTGTGAAGGTTAAATCAATATAATGATTTTAAATATTTGTGGGAAAACTGATCACTTTTTTCCTAGACGTTCTGCTGAAATAAAATTATTCTTTTAATAGACACAAATGTCTCTTTTCCAGAGAGCGCTCTCTGAAAGCTGCATACTGTATTACATCAGAACCACAGGGCTCTGTGTAGGCACATCCTTCAGAAGCAGAGTCACGCATGAAGTAGAAACTAACTGAGTCATGTCACTAAACATGATGTTCATGTCACTAAACATGTTCACATGAAGATCAAGCAAAAAACACCAGAAAACCCATCTAGGATGATGTCTGCGTGTGTATGTTCCTTTGTTTTGTTTTTTTTTTTTTTTACCTAGCCAAGTTTATAAGAAGAGCTGAACTTAACAGATCAGGGTATGAGCCCTTGAATTTGTCTTCTGTAGACAAGCCAACAAGTCTAACCCGAATTTTGTTTTCCTTGAGGTCTACTTTCCTGCTTACAGACTGGAAACTACTTAAATCTAAATCAGTCATACCGCTGAATAATGCACAACCCCCACGTTGGCCTAATTCTGTGGTGCCCCGTTAGCCAACAGAGGACTTCGATTCACTTGTAATTTCTAATGAGGCAAAAACGCGTTCATGCCACAGTACCAGTGGTTTTATAACAGCTGACAACAGCACAGCTGCTGAAGAAAATTGGGCCTCCCCATTCCAGTTATGACAAAGTCCAAGGTCTGATATTAAACACACACAGGAGAGAAGTGCTGAGAGCTTTTTGAGCTGTGACACCAACACTAAGCTATGTTTTCTTCTTGTCTGGAAGAGGAAAAGTGCATGAATTTTGGTATGGAATTGTCCACCCCTTCTCCCTGCTGGGATTCTCCTGCAGCTTCTTTCTAGCCTGTGAATACCACTCCCAAACTGGGGAGAGGTGCTGGCTACTGGGTGAGCTAAGGCACTCCTGTTTGCCCTGGGGCTGAGACTCCATTAGACAAACACTCCCTGCTCGGGGAGTGACAGATCATCAGCAAGGAAAGGAGGCATGAACAAACATTAAGAAGGCCCAAGCTGCTCCTCTTCTGCCTTCTATTTTAACTTTTTTTTTTCTTTTTTTTTTTAACTGGAGTACTTTTTGCAACTTTCCTCCTGGTGTCATATCTCTCTTTTTGTGAATCATGCCCCTAGTTTATGCTGTGACATTTCTCAAAGTAGTATTTATTTCTTCTCCAGCAGTAAAACCAATTTTTTTTTTAATGCTGGTTTTCCAATGTAGCTTTATTTTAGTTTGGTTTATTTTTCCTGCTTCCTAATCATTTTCATATTTCTGTACTTTTTGTTGTATCTTTTTTCATTATTTTCTTTTATTTCTTGCCAATCTTATTACCTTATTTCCTCTACTCATCATTTTTTTTCTTTCCTTTCTGAATTTTTTTCCCATCTGTCCATTCAGTTTGTCCCTCATGTTCCTTTTTCACTACTGTTATCCCTCCTCTAATTCTTCTGTAGTTATTTTCTTTATAATTTTCACACAGCGTTCTGTATGACTTGCTCAGCCTTTCAAGCCCTGGGGATGAGAAGGGAGAGGACTGGGAGGAGAGAAAATGAAGAAAGAGGCTGACTTGAACACACTGTTGTCCTACAGGAAAAAAAAGTGCTATCTTTGCAAAGTCCGTAAACACAGTTTCACTGACTCACTGTATGCCATACTGAGTAGCAACCTCCTTTCCTAGGATAATGAGAGCCTCAGACGAATGTTGGTTCCCTGAAGAATGAAAACATGAAAGAGGACTTCCCCAAAGCCATTGGGTGGAGCACAAAGGATGTGGAAAGACTGGAGGGCTAGAGAGTGAAGATGATGAGAGATAAAGACAAGGAATTCAAGCACCATGAACATCAACAATTGAATGAGTTGTCTTGGCCTTCATTGACCATCAGCTTGTGATGCTGTTGGAGTTCATTGTTGTGTTTCTGTGAGTCTGAATAACGCCAATGTCGTGAACTCTATATTGATTGCCAGTTTCAAGGTATTCAATGACATTTTAAATTATTCATGAATTAATTTAACTGAGAGGTTAGAAAGAATTTCTGCTCTTAAGGTAGTGACAACAAGGTTTTGATTTCAGCATCAGTACAGGTGGCTTAGCCAATTTTATTAGGCTATTTTAATATAGAATACCTAAATCAGTATACAATAGCTAATCAAGCTGTGAATATTAGAAACACAGTTCATGTAAGTTTAAGTGGAAGAAGTACTTTTCTGTTCTTAAATGTCTGAGATGTAAACTTCTTTACTGTAAATACAGGCTTGGTTTTACAGGTGGATAAGTGATGACAAGTATTTTCTATATACTGAATAAAATACCTTAGTTTTGCTGGTAAGTCACTTCAGGGATCTTGACTTCTATGTTTGAACACCACCATCTATGCCAATAATGTCTGACTTTTGTATTTGTTATTTTTATTTTTTTTCCCCTTTTCTAGTACCAGTTGTTTGGATGGTTTAATAAATCCAGCTGAATATTATTGATTTCTTACCTATATTTTCTTTCCTTTCTTCCTCCATGCATTGTGATTAGCATATTCTCATTGCAGCTCCCCATAAAGGAAAATTAGGAAAAATGTGTCACCCTGTAAGCCATTTTCTCATTTTATCATGAAAAAGAAACATTTGTTACAGGACTCTTCTACAGCTGACTTCACCTTTGTATTTTTATTTAGAATTCTAAAAAGTGAGCACAAAGTCATAAACCAAGATCAAAGTCTAATTTTCATTTACTTTGCAAATGCTTAAATTTCTATAAAGAACTTAAAGAAGCACAGTCAGGCCCATAAGCAGGACTGCTATGACCATATTTCTGATTCTGAGTTGCACCAGAAATGGAGTTCTACAGTAGAACTCGAAACCTGAAGGGCCAACTCTTTCTTCTAATGTAAAGTTTAATTCTTCACACAAGAACAAGTTTCAAGGTAGAGAAAAACCAGCAAGGTTTGTCTTGTCATGAGCAGCTCATGCTGTCTCTACAGTTGTGCACCCTCACAATGCAGGTCTCTATCTGCTGGCTCTGGGTATGTCAATGAGATATATATATGCTGGTAATATTACGGACAGTATGTAATACTCTTATATAATGTGAACTCAGGTCTGTTAAATCTTCACATAATTAGCTAAAGCTCTGTTTTATACTGTGGTAGTCAACAATGCAATAATGTACCAAAGATAAAAGCTTCTTAATGTCATTTGCTCATAGCAATGCAATAAAGAAGGAAATTAAAACTGTTTTATTTTCTTTTTAAAATATGATGCTCATTCTTTTGAGTATCAGACAAAAGCAGAGATCAAATGAAGGAGAGAAAAGATATATAAACCAAACTGATTACAAGAAAGGGTATAAATTAATTAGACTGGAAAGTATTTTGGTTTTGCAGCCATCTTCCTTTACAATCTCAGAAACCATCTAAACTAATGAATGTTAAACGTGTGCCGAAACTAATGTACATGTATTAACTTGTCTGTGCTTACAAATGGAATAATTTAAACAGAACATGGCAAAGGAATTAGAAAAATAAAGGAACAACCACACCTATCCTTGTAAAGCATGTAAAACTGAATAACATGAAAGAGCATGAGTGAGTGAAAGAAAATTGCATGTGTGTATATAAGCCACTTAATGTGGTGATATTAAATGAATGTATCACTAACGTAGGGTGGATGAGGTGGACCTGGTCAGCTTCCTCTTCCCATGACACAATGAGATCCGATCAATGCAATAATTAAACAAACGTTTCATCTGTTAATTGCTGTGTTATTGTCAGAGTTTTAAAGTTTCTTGTGAATGCAAGCTATAATACTGAGATTTCACAGGAAAAACCCTTGCAGTATTAAACTGCTAAATTTTCAGGACTTTAATGCAGGGTGCAGTCAGGATGGACACATTCTAAATTAATACTTCTGGGGTTGTAATTTTATCCAAAATGTACTCTACACATAGAAATTACAAGGGGTCTTTTCTGTAGACACCAATCCAGAACATCATAGCAAAATTCTATGGAACTTGAAATGGATCTCAGCAGGGACAGTCTGTCTTCACTAATGTAAAAACATCAACTAGGGACTGCGATATCCATTTCCAAATTCAAATTTTGCTCTAGCTATGCAACGTAAGGTGTTGTTTGGGGTTGGGGTTTTTTTTGTTGGTTTTTTTGGGTTGTTATTTTGTTTTTGTTTCTCAAGCTGGCCACACATTTGCAGATATTTCTGAGCTTTATACAGTGAATGAAGAAAAAAAGACCAAATGCAAACAATCTGAAAGTAACATGCAAAGCGAAACATGAGATTATTTTAAGGATATTTTGAAATATTCTTCTACTCTCTATCAAAAAGTGAATACTTATTTTGGTATTTGAAAACACCTTTTAGTAGTATTAAAAATCTATGTATATTGTAGCATGTATAGGGAGACTTGGGAGAGCTCCAACACCAAGCAGAAAACCCCAACCTGATGGAAATCAAAACCACCCCAACTTCCTACTGTTTTTTCTCCCCTGTGTTCAGGTTTGCACTGAATGGGACCTTGTGCATGAGGACAGCCCTTTGTACGTCAGTATGCTGCTATATAGTTCCCTGTTTGGGCAAGCCAGGGTCAAGCCTGCAAGAAGCACTGTGGACACTCAAACTCACCAGTTAAATGCAGCCATAAGTGTTAGCAATGCCTGCAAATTTGCATGAGGAGTTTTATTCAACAACGCAAAGAATGTTCTGTTATATATGATTAAAATTATGAAAAGCATAAAAAGATTTCTTCTTCTTTAGTTGCCATTAAAAGTTTCAGCTTCTTTTGTGTCATATAGTATACAGTGACAGCCAGTCTCCATTCAGTATTCTGAGAATTTAAATAAGAAGTGTTCTGGCAACAGAGTTTTTGACCTTTTTTTACATCACAAGTCAACTCCTCTACCACTAGACCCAGTAATTTTTGCTTGATAAATACTTAAAAATCCTTTTGGTCTTATTCTGAAATTTTTCTGCTCTTGATTTGAGATCTTCAGGATCAGGAGTCTCCAGCTCCTCCACCCCTGTTATTTAACATGTTGATCTTTTAAAATCTCTCATAGTGTAGAGTATCTACTAATTTTCAAATAATAATTGCAGGTTTTTGTCTGTTGCTTTTACCATAAGAATCAAGTACTTTGCTCTAGTACTGTTCTCACCAGTTTTGGATACAGATGTAAATCTCGGGTTTTTTCCCTCAATCTCTGTATATCAGTGGATCATAGTAACTCTGCTTTGTTGATACCTTGCACTGGAAACTTGTGTTCACTTGATGATTCTAGTAGTGTTTTCTCTGCTATGACATGAAAAGGGCCAAGGTACTCAATACCTTATTTGCTGTTGTCTTTATTGGTAAGACCTGCCTTCAGCAATCCCACATCCCTGACATCAGAAGGAAAGTCTGGAGCCAGCAAGGCTTAGCCGCAGTGGAGGGGCTAAGTTCAAGTCAGGGACCATTTAAACACACTGATCAAACACAGAACCATGAGACAGAGCACTGAGGGAGCTAGCTGATGATATTGCAAAGCCACTTAATGATCATTAATGATCTCTGAAGAGCTATGGCTATTGTGGGAGGTTCTTGAGGCTTGGAAGAAAGCAAATGTCACTCTTTTCTTCAAAAAGGCCACACAGAAGGATCCAGGGAACTACAAGCTGGTCAGACTCATCTTAAACCCAAGGAATGTGATTGACCACATAATCCTGGAAGCTATTTCCAAATACACTAAGTATAAGAAGGTGACTGGGAGTAGTTAGCATGGATTTATGGGAGACATCCTGTCTGACCAACCTGATGAAATGACTAACTCGCTGGACAATGAAAATAAACAGTGGATGCTGCTTGCTTTGACTTTACCAAGGCCTATTACACTGTTTCCCGTAACATCCTCAGACAAAATATTGCACTATGTGGTCTAGAAAAGTAGACAGTGAGGTAGAACGAAAACTGGCTCAACTCCTGGGCTCAAAGTGTTGCAACCAAATGCACGAAGTCCAGCATTACAGGAGTACTGCAGGGGTCAATACTGAGTCTGATACTGCTAAACATCTTCATTGCTGATCTGGATGATGGAACACAGCGTGTACCTTCTGAAAGTCTGGAGGTGACACAAACCTGGGAGGAGTAGCTGATACACATGACGGTTACGCCGCCATCCAGAGAGACCTTGATGGGCTGCAGAAACAAGGGGCAAAGAGTCCATCAAAGGGCCACAGCAGTGGTTAATGTCTTGAGGCATTTGACATGCAGTCAAAGTGAGTGAGCTGTGACTTTTGAGCCTGGAGAAGTCTCAGGTGGGATCTTCTTGATGTGTTTAAAGACCTGATGACAAGAAGAAAGAAAGTAGAGCCGACTTGTTCTCAGTGATATGACAAGGAGCAATGAGAAACTGAAACATAGGAAATTTCACTTAAAAGAAAAAACTTTTTTACTATCAGAGTAGTCAAGCACTGGCACAGGTTGCCCAGAGAGTTTGTGGAGTCTTCATCCTTGGAGATACTGAAATTCCAGCTGCACACTGTTCTGAGCAACCTGCTCCAGCTGACCCTGTTCTAAATAGAAATGATTTCCAGAGGTGCTTTGCAACCTCAGTTATTCTGTGATTTTGTGGTTCTATAAATCAACACTGACAGGATATAGCATTACATTCTTGGGTGCAGCTTAGGCATGTTCTTTCAACAAATAGACATATTTTATTTCAATGCAATTTATTTTCTTATACTCAAGATATGGTACAAGTTGAAGAAAACTTTGAAAGTCTCCAGAGGTAATTTCCCTAGTCTTTACTGATTGTCAGTTCTCTTCAGATATCACTACTAATTTTATAATGGTATTCCAGCCCTGGAAGAAATCATTACAGAAAGTAACAGAATAGTGCAGAAAATCATATTAGAGCCAGAACAAATAATAGGACAGCAATAAAGGCAGAAGTAGAAGTTTTAAAGAGTTTTAAAGCTGGGTAAAAGATGCTTCCATGTAAAGTGTCAGGGAAAGTAAGAGTGATAAGTTATTAAATTGTAAAAATAGAAGTCTAAACATCACTTCAGATATTGCTTTTTTTTTCCCCAAATAAGCAAACACAGAATTACCTGGTTTTATACCATCTAATATATGACAATATGCTATGACCCCTAGGCGAAGTCAGAAGTGACTGAAAACAGAGAAGCATCTCCCAAAAATGAATCCTGTCACCACCAGCCCTTTTTGCAGGAAGCTCATCTCACCCTATAGAGTAATGGGAGAACCTGGGAGATTGTGTTCATGACTCAATGTGACTTCAGTATCTAAAGAGCAGAAAAAAGACTCTTGGCCAGTCTTCCAAACCAACACACACCAGAGTTAAAAGCTTCTGGTAATTTCAGGTGACTGGGAACAGAATGAATGAATCATAGTTCTGTGAATGCTGTTTTGAGATAATGATTTATCTGAATTATGGTAGGATAAAGACTGGGTATTAACATGGTTTAGGGCACACGTATCTCAAAATTAATCTCTTAACTGGCTTGAGGCACCTCAACAATGTAGGCGAAGCTACATGGTGGCAAAGGCCATTTCAAATGAAAGTGGGTTAGGATAAGGGACACTGGGAGTTTGGTCAGAGACTGGAAATCTGGTAAGGTAGGAAGACTCAGAGGGCTTCAAAAGAGACCTGTGTGCAATGAGATAGGGATGAGATACATGAGCTGTGTTGGAGGGAACAGGAAAGGCCTGTGTGGATTCTGGGGGGTGGAAAACCTCAGTGAATCTTCAGGCTATGGAGAGAGGTCTGGGACAGGACATGGCAGTTTCAGGAGGCTGTAGAAAGTGCCAGAAAAGGTCCAGAAACTTCTTTTTCTCTTCCCACTCTTGTCTTTGAAATATCCCTAATAAACTGATTGGATTAAAAAATGTGGACCACCTGCCTCACAAGCAGCAGCCAACTCGACCTCCCATATGGAGTTATATGGGAGGGTTATTCGTGTTATCCTCCCATACTGGGTGCTGCAGTGTATGCAGGACAGGGCTGCTCCTCTTTTCATGGGAAAGAGGAAAGGGTGAAGCTGGGCTGGGTTGTCAGAGGCAGAAATGGCTGCTGATCTTTGAGCAAAGCCTGAGAGATGAATGGAGCAAGGTGCAACTGCTCTTACAAGAGGAAGCCAAAAACTGCTGTTGACCACTGATTGCACTGGTGCTTTGGAGGCAACTGTGTGGACACCAAGTTCAGCGTGAATACACTGGGCTGTACAGTCATTCATTTCCTCAGTCTCTTACACAGGCTGTCTTACACTGTTCCAGAAGTTTGCCACCCTATGTATCTGCTTATTTTGCTGTTCTCTAATTCAGCTGTGCAGTAAGTGTTTATAAAACATAGGAATAGATGTAATTTGAAATTAAAACCAGCTGAATAAGAAATATCCTACATCTATTCCTGTGTGTAGTGAAATTTGACAGGAGATCAATATCCCATAAATGCCAGTGAAGTCACCCATGCAACTGCAAGTTAGGATTTTACATGGCCTTCAGTATAAGTTACACAAGTAACTTACAATATAAGTTATACATCTTTATACATATATCTAAAAATGTATGCAGGTTTTAAGACAGTTTAATTGACACTCAATACCAATGTCAGCATGTTTCAGAGATATACATGAAAATAAAGAATTTCACATTTCAATACAATTCAACAAGCCACTTTCATTTCCTCTGTCTTTCTGTAGCAGGATTCATCAATGGTCTTGATCAAGGTCATAGCTGACCTTGCAGAATGGGTGATATATAGAAAGACTCCATCTCATATTATCAGACAGCACCCTTTTTGGGACTAGCATTGATCACATATGTATGACTAGCATGAATTCAGACAAACCCTACCTTGTAGTGCTGAAGCCAGCTAAAGAGTCAGGTAAACAGAGAAAGAAATAATCTTAAAGACTTGTATTAGTTGTATTAGACCCAACATCAAATCATTCAAGTCAAGATTAAGAACCCCCAAAAAGATACATTATCTTCCTGCTTTTCTTAAATCAAAAATGCAAACAGTATCTTTTGTTCGAAATGAAGTAATCTCTAAGTATTTTAATTGCTTTTATTCTTTACTGGCCACAGAAAACTGAAAAGAATCCAGTGTAAACAATCTAAGTAGGAAGTTTTCACTAAGAAAAATCATCTGGTCAGGTATAAAATTTCTGCGTATGTTGTGGATAGTGTACTAGCCCTAGTGACTGCAAAGAACAAACTTTCTCTTAAAACATTAATCTAAGAACACCAAATGAATCTTTACATAGTATAAAGCAAGTTGGTTTTTGTGGTTTTTTATTTTTGGGGGGTTATTTATTTATTTATTTCATGGAATTAATTCTAGAACGTATAAAAATAAAAACTTTTGAAATACCTTCCTCTGAAACTTGTCACACTGATGTATAAGAATTTGTTTGATCATGAATCTAAACTTTTGAACAGAGATAAAGAGAATGCTCATCATCTAATCAATACCTTCAGAAAACCCTAATAATTTCATCCTGTATTTACTGAAACACCGGCTTTTACAAACCCTTTCCATATTTTTGGTAATAATTCTAGAGGCATACAGAATAGTAGCAGTAAGACAGCCAAAGTTCTGGCTTGTTGTGGTTTAAGCCCAGGCCATAAATTAGAACTTCCCCCCACTTTTCTTCCCCTCTCTCCTGGAGGGATGGGAAGGAGAATCAAAAGAATGCAACTCCCACGGATTGAGATAAGAACAGAGATCG
>JAVHNC010046495.1:4753-16763 GCA_034782935.1 Micropsitta keiensis | reverse complement strand
GGTCGCTGGAGGTGGGCAGTGCTCTGAGACAGCAGCTCCCTTTCTTCTCTTGTGTTGCCGCATGCATTGTATTTCTTGGCACCATGTATCCATGACATCTTGATTTGCAGACAGTCAAATAAAATAGAAGAATAATGTCCCCTGTTAATAGGTCGGCACACTGCTTCAGGCCAAGTGTGAGTATTTCTATAGCATTTGCTTTGCTGCCTTATGTCAGTAACTGTTGCCATTGAAAGTAAACACCCCAACTGGTTAAATCAACAGGGTTTTGTTTATTCAATGCTCATAAACTCCAGTAGCTGTAGGTCACTTTATGAAGTGCCAACCCCTGGGGGAAGAGAAGGAATAGTGTGAAATTACTGCATGCAGTCCACCCATCATGAGCTTTAGAGGAAAGGGATTTATTGGCAATTAATATTTCTTGCGGAGGGCAAAAAAAGTAATCCTATTGAGGCAACTCCATGTTGAACCTTGAGCCTCCTTACTGGTAGAAATGGGGTGAAACCTTCTTATAGGCCTGGGTAAATAAAAAAAGAACTTGGAAAATGAAAACTGGTTTTCTTTTTTCTTTTTTTTTGAGAAAAGGGTTTGCAAACTGCCTAGCGGGAGAAGATTGCAGGTAAAATGGGCAAAGAAAACCTGGCGCTCAGTAGGTACCTGAGTTATTCCACCTTTCCCTTTAGCATGATATCTGCATTGAGAAACTCAGCTGAAGCACTTCCAAATGGTATTATTCTGCAGCACATATAAAGCATGCGTGGGTTTTTGACACCTACAGGCACAACCAAATTTGTGTCATGGCGGAAGTAGTTTTGGAGATGCCCATAGCCTGCTTGTGCTGTAGCCAGGCTGCTGGCCATGGGGCTGTGGAAGCCTGGAGCTGCACCAGGGAACCCACAGAACACTTCTGCCCATCGTAGGCTTCCAGACAGCGCTGCTGAGGCTGCCCCAGCTTGGCTGAGGGGCACAGAAGGGTATTTGGCATTTCCTAAGAGCTGGGATGCACGTTCCCAGTGAACCGGCTGTTCTCCCGGCTCCCTGGTAGGTCGCAGCGTACACAAACACTGTGCTCTATGGAAGTTGGACAGAGGCTTGTTCTTCAGCAGTCATTTCCAACTTGCTGAGATCCAAAAGTAATTAAGATGAGTCAGACGGTTATTTCCAGGCTAAAATGTGTCCTTCCTCATCCTGAAGAAGCCTTGAGAACCACTGATCTGTGGGATGTCAGCACAAAGCTCTCTATTAAGACACTGAAATCTGAAGGAGACATAAATTAACCTGGAATTTTGATGATTTGGGATGCTTTGGAAGTGAAATCTGGGGACTGAGTAGGAATAAACAGTGTCCGGGCAAAGCTTAAATACATTTTCTCTTGGCTATTGTAGACATGGTTTTGATTATTGCTATTTACTTTTAAACTTTTGAGGTTACAAATCTCTCTTTGTGATAAATCCAATTATGAACTCATCAAAAATTTGAGGACTTAGGGAAAGGAATTAATCACAGTCCATGTGAAAGAAATTAGCAGCTTCTGTGAAAATAATCTGAATATATATTCTTAATTGTCAGTATTTTAGCCCAGCTGCTGTTACGTATTTGAAGAAAACAATGAGTCATAAGGCTGTCTTAAATAGATTTTTAAAACTGTCTCTCAAATGTCACAAGAAAGTTACAAATATCAAATTATCAATATTTTTAACAAGAGCAATATTTCTGTGTCACAACTAGCAGAAGGAGTTCAGCTGAGCTTGTCCATGCTAGAAGAGTTGCTCCCCACTTCTACAGACACCTGTCTGACAGCTTTAATGCTTGTGTTTTCCAACCATATATGCTAGCATTTTCTTCATATGATGAAAGAGTTTGTATAGCTCTCACTGTGGCCAAGACCTGTTGGGTTTTTTGCCTTCTGAAGGTTGCACAGCAGTAAAACAGTGCTGGGCCCAGGTCATAGAAAGCACAGCCTTGTCTGTGTGAGAGTGGAGGGCTAACATACAGGATAACATTTAATTCTTTTTGGCTCAGCAGCCAACGGTGTTCAGCGAAGGGAAGACACAAGTGCTCAGGGTTTCTCTTGGGAGCAGGCTCTTTGTCAGAGAAAGTTAAAATGCAGCCAAGGCAGCTGTTAAATAGATGAGCGGCATCCTCCAGAGGCTTTTCCAATTGGGGTGGATGAATCTGTAGGAGTTTGAGTGCAGGTCATGAACTTGCAGCTCACCAGACCCAAGCTGCTGCCCACCTGGTCTCGTCACAGGGAAGCTCATGATATCTTCCAGCTGTCTGCATTGCAGGGAGCAATTCTCACATCTTCACTTTTGTCTTCTCCTGCCCCTTCTTAGCAAACAGTTGGAAATGGGCTTGCAGGGATGGTGAACAGGACTCTCTGAAGCTTTTCTGACCATGCAGATAGCTGTTTTAATGGGATGAGAAGGTGGAGAGGTGGTGCTATCCTGGTTTTCTGGCTAGGGAAATAGAGAATAACTTGGTGAAATCACAGTTCAAGTTTGTGGCCAAGAACAGTAAAGACCTTAGAAAGCCTTGATCACATACATGCCTATCTGGCTTCCACCCTACCTTTTCTTTCTTTGCCTTTTGTAATCAAAGTCAGTCTGCAGCACAGGCCCTGCTCCCCAGATGTTCGGGCCTCTGCATAACATGTTTGAAAAAGCCCTGGCTGCAGCAGTCCTGGTGTGACCCCTTCTGCTTGCAAATACAGCTTTGTGATTGCCCCTCTTGTTGTGTGTACAAGGCTCGATGCCTGCACATGGAGACAGTGATTTTGTTGGCACACATGCTGTTCCAGGCTGAGGGTAGTCCTTGTTCTGTAGGAGGCAGTGGACTTTTGTAGAAAAGGTTTATTTTTACTTTTTTTCTGAAGGAATTCAGTGTTATTCAGTGGAATCCTCTCTGCAGGTGGAATTTTTGGGCTCCAGGGCTGTAGTGTGCCTGCACTTGAAAATTTGGCCATTTATTTGGAAACAGACATGGGCAAGTTCCAGCTCATTCATCCAAGCTGTCCTTTCTCAAGGACAAGGAGTAAGGCCAGCACAGCTGAAACGCTGCAGCCAGCTCCTGAATGTTTCCAAATAAAATGCCTTGAGTAAGTTTATTTTTCCCTCTCAAACCTAAATTTAGCACCCTGGAGAAGCTGCTTTGGCAGTCAGTGGATGGTAACGATGACAAGATCGATCTGTGGATAGTTCTGGGAAGATTTGGAAAGTCCTGGTAAAACAGAGTTGGTTTCATTCATGTCTGCAATTTGTCCACAGCCCAAAGGTCTGCTCACGAACTTCCAATGGTTGAAAGACAAGATATCGATAGCTGCCTCGTTTATGGAGGACAACAGATGATCCTGACTGGACAAAATTTCACAGCAGAGTCCAAGGTGGTGTTCACAGAAAAAACATCAGGTAAGGCAGGTTTTTTTCCTAACTTTCCCTGGTAGGATAAGGCAAATCTGTAGTGCTGATGCATCCCATGGTCTCCTCCTAAGGTTTGTGCTCATGAGTAACTCTGCTTGAGTGAGTAATCCCATTCAGGTTTGTGTAAGTAAAACCAAATCGCTTGACCTAACCATGTGAGTAAAATTAGACCTGGGAGCAAGTATTTGTGTTATTGGTTCACAAGAATACAGACACTGGGTATCAGTAGGAACAGGATATGTTACCAGAGAAATGAAATGACCATTGCATGTTTCTCTGTGCTTGTTCAGTCTCATGTTTAGTGAATGCTACTGAAGAAATCATAACTGGAGTTAATATTTTTTTATTGATGTGGACTACAGGCAAAGATTGTGTTTTATTCCATTTAGATGTTTGTGGAGAAAAATGTACATAATGTGTATTTTTATATCAGAGTGAAATTATTTTTGTTCATGTACTGAGGTACAAGAACACATACCTTCATCTTCCATGGTATTTTCAGGTATTTTTATAGAGGCTCAGACTGTAGCAAAACAAATGAAATTCAATTCAAAGAGAAAGGCCAAAGGCCTCCTGTTACAGCCCAGTGCTACTTTTTTCCCAGTAGAGCTGCTTCTTTTAAAACATGTTTTGCCAAGGTTTTCATGTTACCTTGCAAGCTCTTGAGTAATCATAAAAGGGAAATGAGTGGCAGACTGTAGATTCTCTTTCCCTTTCATGTAAGTCTACTTATTTGCATGACTTGCAGAGAGCCAGTACATGATGGTTCCAAGCCCTGACTGGTGTTGGATGAATGTAAATAAATAATAGGAATAAAGAATGGTTACCAGGAGTTATTCAGTTGCCTGGCATCACCTTTACTGCCTTTCCTGAGCAATCTGTGTTGTGTTTTCATAATGGCATGCTATAATAAACATTACTTGATCTCTAACTAAAAGAGTAACTGACCCCAGAAAAAATACATAGCATGATCTAATGGTTAAGGTGGGCAGCAGAAATCCAGGTTTTCTTGTTTACAGGAGGAACAAACAAATCCATTCTGCTGAAGTTACCTGTATTTTCAGAGCTGAATTGTTTCTAATATCATATGCATGCAGGCATTGCATCTCAGCTCACTAAGCAGTATGTGTATTTTACTGGATTTTCTAAGGCTTCTGCTAAAGGACATTGTTTCTTTGTAAATTGTCTGGACTTGTTTAACTTACCCTTCTTAGGCTTGATTTTTGTATTCTAAATACTGTGCTCTGCAAGGATAATAACAATGTCCAGGGATCCAAAAAGCACTTTGCACATATGAAGTGCTGGGCTCTGCCATCCTTTACTCCTGTTGATTCCAGCGGGACAAAGGACAATGCAGTACAAAAAGCATCAGCCTGTTTTATGTAAATGTCGTGTTCCCTTTGTGCTGTTAAAAAACCATGTTGCTCCTAAGTTTTTTTGTCAGTAAACTGAGGTAGAGGCAGATTCAGTGATAGATCTTGTGATTTGCAAAGGATTAAAAAAACTGCATTCCCCAAGTGAACAGCATCTGTATGATTTATAAGGTAATGCCTTTGGCAGAAAGTAAGAATTGATCCAAAAATTAACATATGTGGACATCAGCTGGTGACATGGGGCAGGAGAAAGCAAGTTGTGGGTCCCTATTTCTTCCCACACCACCAGCAATCCATGCTATTTTACAGCAAGAATGAAAGGCTCTGGGCCTCTGAATTGTGGAGGTTCAGATGAGCCTGTGCAGTTAGAGCAATTTTCTTGGCACTCTGTATTTCCTTTTAAGCCTGTGTATTAATTCCTTCCCACTGTGCTGCCACTGTTCCGTCGATGTCAGTGAATCATGAAGGTGCATGGGAACATGCTTGGCAGCCCGTGACAGTACCTGTCCCAAGAATGTTTTGCAGTAACTAAAGGAGATGATACACTAAAAGGAGGTAGCTTTTAATGCCATTTCGAGGAAATATCCAAAACGCCCTGCCCCTGTTTCCATATGAGCGCAGAGAAGGCTCTGGCTGGAATAGATGTTAGAAAGTAAAAAGAACAACAATATTTTCCGCACTAAATCTAAAGCTTTTCTTCACTGCTGGGGAAACTACATTTTTGTTCTTCTTTATTTACCTCCTGGTAGTTTGAGAGCCATGACTTATCCCAGCGGCAGTGCCCAGTCTGGAGCAGGGATTTGCATGCTGGTGTTCCATATCCGGCTTCCCCACCACTCTTCGGTCTCTGCAGGCAGTCTCAGTCTGCTGGACTTTGAATAAATGACTGGCAGAGAGGGAATTTACAACATGGGAGGCCCAGAGTCAAATCTTCACTCTGAATCAGAAGTCTGTGTAGTTTGCAGTGGGTTATCTGGGGACTTTGCTGAAGGCAAGCTAATCCCTGTGTATGCATGCACTGTGTTATGCTGCAGTGATACCTCTTACGGATACACTCTGAGGGGCTTTTAAGTGAAGATTGCTTTCTTGAATAGGTATATCTTAAGGTGAGGAAGGTTAAGAAGCTGAGCTGGATATGAAAATCATGCAGGGACTGATCAGACTCTGGCTGCAGCAGATTGAGAAATAAGCCTTTGTACTTGGGTTGTCCAAGGTTAATGAGAGTCCCAGGCTTGCATGAAAATTAAGGTCTCATGAACCTGCAATTTTCAGCTTCCCTCGCTGTACATTGCAGACCATTTTAATTATCGCTACCAAAGCCATGCTTCGTTGTCGTTGCATTAGGCTGCATGAACATGGAACAAAAGGGCCCGTTTCATCAGCCCGATTGTACAATGAGAAATGTCACTGGGTGGAAGGAGGAGGTGGATCCTGCGCTTGCCTTGGGGAGCTCGCTCGCTGCAAATCCAGGCTGCACAGCACCTTGCAAAAAGCACTGATAAGCTGCTCAAAAGCAAAGCAAGCCACAGTAAACACCCCAGCGGGTGGATAGTGCCTCGCTAGTGTGACCCTGCCATTGCTGCACCCTCTTCCAGAGCGTGACACGGCCCCAGGGAGCCTGTGAAACAGTCGCACCTTTGCGAAGGCAGGAAGATGCCCCGAGCTCGCATGGTTTTCTTTGAGTTTCATTTTAACAGCACACAAGCTTTGTCTGTGCTAGCAGGTGGTACTTGATTTCCCGCTTCTGCCACCAGTTTTAGCTCTAATGGCAACAACAAGGGTGAGAGCTTGATAACCATCTAATAGCTTTTGGTACGCTGTACTCCGTAGAGCTCCATGACTTGTTTGTCAAGTGTTTAAAGTGAGAGAAGCAAGACTCTTTTCCCCAGAAAGCCTTTGTGCAGGTATCTTTGTGCAGTGAGATACTCTCCTGTTAATTGTTTCACAGACTCCAGAACCTGGGTGCACCTTGAACCCAGGGTCTGGATCAGTGTCTGCAATGAAGCAGGTGTTGAGGTGGCAGCAGTCAGCAAAACAGAGGAAACTGCTGTTGGGCCTCACAGTTGTGAATTCCATTTTATTCCTCAGGCAGACACTCAAAACCTGTTTCAGTTTCCTGTGGATCTTGTAGGCAACTCTTCACTCACTAGTAGCAACACGGAGAAATGTAGGACTGTTCATATGTGACCAAAATACAACATGTTTCTATAGATTGGTATATTTTCCCCTAGAAATACCTGGGAAACTAATATTCCCCAAATTGTCCTGGGATGTCATTATAAAAAATAACTGTCTTGTATTACATGTACTACAAATTATTGCAACGGGCTTACCGATGAGAAGTCTGAAAAAGACTCTCATTTTAGGCTTGTGACAGGAAATGGCAGCAGGAAGTGAACTGAAGGGGCTGGAGCTCAGTGCTCAGTTGTGAGCAAGCAGATAAAGTACTTGCATGTGAAATGCTGATGCATAGAGTTCATTTTCTCAATGATAAAGTTTGCCAACATGCAAGCATTATCGTTTTGAGTTCTCTTTAAGGTTATGTCTTCCTGCTGAACGATTGTAACTTGTAGCTGCAGTAAGCCAGGAGAACTGGTGAATTCAGTACAATCAGTCCAGCACACAAAGCAGAGTTTGGCTGGAGCAGTTTTAAGATCTGAACTCAGAAACACATAAGCGAGCCTAGCTAAATAGAAGTAGATCAGGGGAAGCAAATAGATTGGATTGTATAAACAGAAAATATTGAAGTGTGTGTGTTCTTTTAATTTTAATCTGGATGAGAGAGTTTGAAAAGTAGTCTTATACCTATCAAGGATTTGGAATATGTTAAAGGTCAAGGGTGTTAGTGTTTGGTTGGGGCCAAGATCTTGTAATGTAGTTAAAAAAAGAAAAGCTTTGGAATTCCCCCTTTTATTTGTTTTAATTGTCATGTAATAATTTGGAAGTCAAATGTTGGTGGTTGCATTGTGTTTACTCCCATTTGTGTACTGGTTACTGCTGCTGTGCTGTAAGTGATAGAGGAGTCTCGTGTTTTTCTGGGAGAAAAGTACAAATGGACTGTGCTTTCCTCTGCCAAACTCTTACGGTGGCCACATGGACATCTTGAATCATCACTAGGACAATGTGGGTGGTGGGAGGAGCAA
This sequence comes from Micropsitta keiensis, assembly GCA_034782935.1. NCBI lineage: Eukaryota > Metazoa > Chordata > Aves > Psittaciformes > Psittacidae > Micropsitta > Micropsitta keiensis. The sequence continues at coordinate 8,828 of JAVHNC010046495.1, read as the reverse complement.
CCCAAACAGAAAGTGTACATCTTTGGAGCAGATCCACCATAAATCTTTCAGTTTGGCCATGCAGTGTAAAGAGAGGAGGTGGTGCTTTCCATGCCCTTTGAACTGATGCAGCTGTCAAGGCCTCTAAAGAATGGACTCTCAAAGTCCATTTGACAAAAGCAAATCTTATCAGCTCTAGATTCAAGCAATGGACTTGTAGTTTCTTTTTCCCTTGAGTTCTGCATGTCTCTCACCTCGGTGGTCTTTCTGTGATAATGGTTTCCTAGAGTGCTGATAGCTAGAGCAAGTGAGCTTAAACACACTTGAGTGTCTGCTGGTTTCAGGAGAGCCCACCACAGGGTAAGATCATGACCATTGTGTTCAGTGTCTTGGTAATGAGTTGAGGTTTTCATCTGCATGGTGCCCAAAATGCCGTGTCTAAATGATGCACTTGCCTTCATGCCCTAGAAATGAGCCACAAAGCCTGTGCCAGGATACCACAAGCAGAAGCCTTTCCTCTTCCCTTCCTCTCCTTCCATCTTGTACCTCTTCTTGATCCATCCTGTACCCCCTTTGGAATACACGGCAGCTTTACTAACGTAGCTGAAATATCATTTATAGAGTTTGTTGCTCCAGGTTGGGCAGTAGCATTCATCCTTCATGCACAGCAGGAGCAGTATCATGCTACTTGAGGTATGCATCAGGTGTCCAGCCTCTGCCCAACCTCTGTGCAGCTGGGAACTCTGCTTCTTTTTATGTGTTGCTGTCTGTTGGGAACTGCTGTAGGAGATGGACTGTCACTGCACATCCAGCTGTGCTAAGTATAGTGGCTCGTGTGCTCAGAAGCACCCATGGCCACATGTACCTGCAGTATCCCACTATATTCATTTACATTCTTTGCACTGGCTTGCCTATCACTAGAATAACAATAATGTTAATAACTGTTCTGATGATAGCTGTACTATTTCACAGTGTCTCTGATTTCCAGCACTTCTGTACATCTCTAATTGCAGATACACTTTATTTTAACTCTGGCAAATCATTTCACGTCTTTAAAACATACTACTTTCTCTTTTAGAAGCAAACAAACAGGCTCTAGAGAGATTTAGCTCTCAAGCTTGCACGTTTCAGTATTCCTGCTGCACCACAAGATAACAAACACACCAGTGCTTTTCTGGTTTTGGAATTTCCACCTTCTAGAAAAAGTCTTGTTTATAAAGCCCAGTAAGTTGGACCCAGTGATGCTATCGGTCTTCCTGTACCTCTCCTGCAAAAGGTAAAAGCAAATCACAGCTCCTAGAAAAGATGCTGCAGCACCTGAAAGTCTTGTAATGAGGGGCCCCAAACTGAACATAGTATTTGAGGTCCTTTGTGGGACAAATGAAAGGAAATTGTTAAGACAGTCCACAGCAATGTTTCCCCTTTTCTGTTGTGTCAAGTCTGAAATTTCTCACTGTGCCCCAAAGAGGGAACTTAAAGCCTGTTTGTAATCCGACAGTTTCATGAATGATCAAAAACTTCCCAGGGAACGCAAAAAATAGCAAACTATTTTCAACAATTTTCTCTTTGAACTTAATGATGCAAAATTAACGATGCAGTTTTCTCAGGCAAAGATAAAAAAAATACCAAAAAACACTAAACCCCTTTTTTTTCTCAGATCCATCCCGAAGATGCTTGCTATTTGACCCCAGTCAAATAGCAAACTTTAAATATTTAATTCAAGCTCCAGTTCCTTCACTAAATTCCTAAATTAATGAACTGAAATAGAAGACTGCGTGGAGACCTCGTAGCTGCTCTCCAGTATCTGAAGGGGGCCTATAAAGATGCTAGGGAGGGACTCTTCATTAGGGACTGTAGTGATAGGAGAAGGTGTAATGGTTCCAAACTTAAACAGGGGAAGTTTAGATTGCATATAAGGAAGAAGTTCTTTACTGTTAGGGTGGTGAGGCACTGGCACAGGTTGTCCAAGGAAGTTGTGAATGCTCCACCTGTGGCAGTGTTCAAGGCCAGGTTGGACAGAGCCTTGGATGACATGGTTTAGCGTGAAGTGTCCGTGCCTGTGGCAGGGGGTTGGAACTGGATAATCTTAAGGTCCTTTCCATCTATTCTATGATTCTATGATTAAGTTATGGAGGATTAAGAGGAATGGGACATATCTTAAAACTAGGATCATAACTGAGTCACTGATGCAGTCTACTGCTGAACATGCATTGAAGTGTAGTTTTTTAAGGCATTTTAACCTGAGTCAAAAGCTCAGCATCTGGGGAAAAGAAGCTATTGTGTGTTTCTTTTAATGGGAAAGAGTAAATTAAAAACCATAGTTGGGAATAGTTATAGAGTTAGCAAAAGTAGGAGTGGTACTGTAATCCTAAGTGGTTCAATTTGTTTGCAACATGTGAGGCTCTACTGAGAGTATATGAAATAAATTTGCTATCTTGCTATTTTCTTGGTAGTTTAGTTTTCTCTGCTCCACACAGTCTTTGGCTGGAGTCCAGCCCTTCAAGCTGGATGTGTGTCTTCTCCACTGTAAAAATGGACAGCAACAGGATGAACCAGGGGATAAATTACAGCTATCACTGTCAGGAGGCCCACCTGGTTTTTGCATTAGCTAAAGGTGATCACTTTCCAGGTTAATCTTCCTTCCTCGTGCCTTGCAGTGCGCCAAAGTAAAGCAGCTGCAGTGTGGAGCACAGGGCCTGCTTGGTAGTTCTCTTCGCAAAACGATGTTAGAACTGGGGCAATCAGAGAGGTTTTGTTCTGAGTTTTTGTTTGCTCTTTATCAGCAAAAGAGGAAGGCGTCTCGGCAAATCCGTCTGTTTGTGAATGCTGAAGAGTAACAAATATTAATCAACAGGATTAGAGTTTGCCCTTTTCTGCTATGCAAGTGACAAAGTTTCAGGGTAAATGGGATAACTTCTGCTTTTCCTTGCTGAAAACCCAGCAAACCTTTGTGCTGCCAGGTTTACCCCATGGCTGAAGTGTGCTGCCTGCCCCAGGTGTTCTTGTAGTCCCATGGGGCAATTGTCTGACATTAAAGGTGGGAATCCCAGAAAAACACTGCAAAACAGGAAAAAAATCTAAGGATCACACACACAAAAATGCAAAAGTGTGTGGCTGCAGAAACGGAGTTGCCATAGCTGTTAGAGGCTCAGTGAGACAGGGTGGAATCCAGTGTTTTGGAAGGTTTCCCCGTATGACACAAGATTTTGGAATTTTGCAGCTGGTAAATCCTTATTAACACAGGCAGCCACTACTGGTCTGGATTCCCTGGCTCACTGTTTACTATGGGGGCGCCTCGTGGAAGTATGCCTGGTCCTGATTATTCAACTTTGAATCTTAATTGTTTGAAGGGGATATTAAAAAATAATAACTCTTGGAATAAACAAAAGGCAGAGAGACAAGCTCCCATCACCTGTTGACAGAAAATTGATCATGTAGAAAGCTGGCATGGGGAGTGGAATTCCCTGTTCTCCCACTTAGTCATCGCATCCTGGTGTGACTCATTTTATTACATGGAGGTTCCCAGTGGTTTTATTTTGAGAGGAGCTTTTGTTTAAGAATTTATATACACACACACACAGATAAACATACATATAATCTTGAAAAAACAATATATCTATTTTGATGAATAGGCATAAGGAATCATTTGGAAGAGCTCTGGAATGACGGACTGCCCCTGCTGCTTCACTACTCAACTGCTGTGTTTATGTTTTATTTTAGTGTGACTTGAATTCCTCAACAATAGATGGGGAGAAATCTCCTCTAGACTTGTTCTCACTGTGCAAAATGTCAGATTTGGGGCTGGGCTGGGTAGTGGATGACTAATCCATTGGCCTTTTACCTCCCAGACCTTGACTTGTATCTTTGGCCTTAGTGACTCAAACTTGTGTCCGCAGTGAAATGAAGGCACTGGCTTCTGCTCACCATAAACAGAGCTTCATTAACTGCAGTGGGCAGTCTTGTTTCAGAAAGAAAAAGAAATCCATGGAAGTCAAGATCAGTGAAAAACTCAACAGCTCTACTTTTCTGAGTTTTAAATTCATTCATGCTGTGTTTGCTGTAAGGGTTGAAGTAAATACTTAGGAAGACACAACTG
>JAVHNC010046309.1:1070-12987 GCA_034782935.1 Micropsitta keiensis | reverse complement strand
CAAGGACCTGCACTTGATGCCGGTTGGAAGGAGAGAGGCTGTAGCTGCATGTTCTGCCTTGAGCAAATCCAAATCCCCCAACTTACCTGCGGTCTGCTTTGTAAAGGAAAGCCTCTGGGTCACACAATACTTGACTTTCAGAGCTAAAGCGTTGCTTCTCCTCTAAGACCAAGCTAGATGCTAGGCCACTGTCACAGCCAGCCACTGTGTGAGGTGGGAATTTAATGGGTCACGAGGGCTCAAGCAAACCTACAGAAACCAAAGGGAAAAGTCTTTCTCCTTTCTTTGCTTTCTCACCCGTGACACTGTGCATGTCATAGCATCAAAACTCAGTTGACACATGAGAAATACCAGCTGCCATCTGATTAAGACATGTGAGAGGTTTATGAGGCAGCTACAAGCTCAGCTGGAAATGAACAGGAGGCACAGGAGTGATATGGCACTGCTGAAGTGCCATGGTCAGAGGAGATGGGAGGAACGGTGCATCACTGCTCAGTGTAATCTAGGTGAGCTTCATCTTCGGATCCTGGGTGAGCACTGAGCTCATGTCTTTGTGAAGGAAATGCTAGAAAAGTTCCATCAGATGCTTCTTAAAACTGCTGCAGGTTGAAGACAACTGAGGCATCTGAGATGAACTGCATGGAGCTTTAAAGGGGAAGACAATTTAATGCAGTAAAGGAATACAAAGTAGTAGAGAGATAATAAGTTCACAACAGGGAAAAGCAACTGATTTTATGGCTTTACAATTCTAGGTCTGCTTGCTGCATAAGACTGTGCTCGAATTAATCTTCCCTTATGTGCTGTAGGCTCCTCTCAACACTTAGAACTTGCCTTTAAGATTACTTTCTTGAACTAATTTCATCCCTGTCGACTTTTCCTTCGAGGATCCACTCTGAACTTCAAGCATAACTGGTGCGGTTCAGAGTTCTTTGAGCCCAAAAGTAGCTCTGAAAATCTGATCATTACATTTCTCTGTCTCTCAGGCTTGTAAAAATCAAACACTGATTGGTTTTTACACTGCTAAAGGAAAAAGGCATGAAAAATGTTATCCTGTGATGATATTGCATATGCAGGCTTGAAATAATGTTAGAGCTCTAAATGGCAAGTTTCCTTTCAAGTATTTCTGCATGTTCTTTCTCCTGCTCTATTATCTTTCTGTGTCTGAAACCGTGGTATAACTCCAGGGAAGGCTCAGATCAAGGACGTAATGCTCCTCACAGTCCTTACTGCCTATTGCCGAGGTGGCCCAAGGTTTCTAATGTCAGGTCTCCCATCGCAATGGGACTTCATGTCCATCTGAGTTTACCTCGGTATCGCTTTGCCTCCTCAGCCTCTTGTTCAGATGCTGTTTTCTCTCAGCTCCACAAAGGCTGGAGTGAGATCAGCCACCACTGCCAGTCTGCAGCTTGGCAGAGTGAAGCATCAAAGCTCCTGTTCCAGCTCGACTTCAAAACCTTTCAAGCTTTAAGACGTGACCAAGTAGCAGTAAAAGTTGTAAGGGGAAGGCTGTAACCTGCAGGATGATGGGCTCTGGCCTTTTCCTTGTTCTTTAAGCAGTAAGAAGTAGTGAGTGACAGTGATTTGTGCTTCTTGTTACTACGTCTATGAGGGGTGTGGGACCACCTTCACCCTTTGACTTGTGCTGTGAACAGCATCAGAACCATTCCTGAGTCTTTCATCTTTATGTTCTCTATCGCAAACCTGTCACCAGCTTTGGAGAAAGAGTCTGGGGCAAAAATCTGTCTTCCTAGAACCCCAGCCTGGTTTGTGTTGGAAGGGTTCCTTCAAGCTCATCCAGCTCCAATCCCCTGCCACGGGCAGGGATACCTTCTACTAGAGCAGCTTGCTCCAAGTCCAACCTGGTCTTCAACACTGCCAGGGATGGGGCATTTACCACTTCTCTGGGCACCCTGTACCAGACCTCAACACCCTCACAGTAAAGCACTTCTTCCTTCCATTTAACCTGAACTTCCCCTGTCCTTACCTGGACCCATGAATCTCTTATTACATTTTCTCTGCCCTGTCCAGCTGAGGAGGAGGGCGACAAGAGCAGCGCTGGGAGGCTCTGGTGTCCAGCCAAGGTCAACCCACCACATTGTGTGAGTGTGATCATTACCACTAGTGTCTGCTCAGGGCTTCTCTGTTGCTCAGACTGCATTAGTTAGAGAAATTAAACAGCAATCTCCATAATGTCCATTAGCTGGAACTCTATTTGCATATAGCAGTTGGGTTTTGGCAGTTAAAGAGAGGAAGATGCTGCACAGCAAGCTGCCTGCCAAAACAAGCTCTTCTGTGTAGTGCTTAAGACTGCGTAGGAATGGGAGTCGTAAAAATAAGATGGGGACCAAACTAAACATCCATCAGAACAAGGATGTATCTGCTGGAGAATGTGCTGTGCTTTGGCCCTGAATGTACTATTTGTCTCATTTGTAAATCTTTGTGGTTTGTGTTCAAACACACAACTGGTAGTAAAGAAATTTGCCTTAGCATCCCAATTAAAACAATGGTGGTAAAGCAGATGTGCAGTGGATTTATTTGGACCAATTTTACAGGCATCATTAGAAAACAGTGGCAACAAAACTATAGACGTGCCCACTTGGTCAGTTAGTTATTTCATCATAAAGCAGTAGATAACTTCTAGATGCTCGTATGGATATAAAGTTATAATTTGAAATGAGGAGTAAGTGCTTGTATCAGTGAGACTTCATCATGTCTGGAATCTTAAGGTTTAATTTAATCCTGCTCCACCTGAATGTAGGGAGGGTTTTAGATGTGACTGGGAACATACCAGGACCCATCATGACAAAGCTAATTTAAACTTGCTGGATGGCTTGAAAGGCACAATGTGTAATTCCTGCTCTATGAAAGAGCAGAATCTGGACCTTTTACAAACCACTGCCTGCAGAAAAGAGAACATTTCAACTTGAGAATAAGCCAAGGAACCAAAGGAAAAGTACACTGAGGAGCAATGCCACTACCGTATCTGTGCGAGCTCCAGAATTCCTCAGGGGATATATGTCTCTACAGATATTTTACGAGGGTGGGAAAAGCGTGTTCCTGACTTGAGTGTGTGTTTTACGGACAGAGCGTACAGCTACTGGACATTAAGCAGCAACACTTAAGCTGTATAAAGGCACTTAGAGCTGACAACTTCAGACTGTAAATGATAGCTGCCTTAGCCAAGGCCATGCCAAGTTAGAGCCTAGGTGTTATGGGGGGAATGAACACCCAGCTGTGTTGACATGCATATAGGTTGCTGTTACTCTGTGTACTTTGCTTTTCTTACCCAGACCTGAGAAGTGTTGAGGCTGGGGGAAGGGAAGATGCAGAGTGCAAGATCCTTCATGTGTGAAGGATGCCACAAGTTCGAGGGTCTGTTAGTTTTGTTGCTCATGCGCCTTGGATATGGAGATTTTGGGTTAATAAATGGTATTAGTATTTGCTTGCAGCTCTCCAGTGCCTACACCCATGAAGGAGGTTTGGTCTGGGCAGTTGTCATTGTATGAAAGAGCAAAACTGGGGTTAAAGAAAAGCGTATTTGTTGTTCCAGACTTGAGACTTGGCTTGGTTTGAGACTGACTTGAGCCTGCCTGGGTCCTGTCTGAGTGACTGAAGGTTTTGATTGTTTGTTTTCTTTTTTGCTTATGTGCTAATAAAAATGTTTGTGTTTTTGTCACATTTGAGTGGGCTGACTATGCGGGCAAATGTTTTCATTGATATTGTTTCTCCACAAGAGGCATATAATAACGTATTTAATAATTAATTTAGGCTGTGAGAGTCCCTTTTAAAATTCAAGCTTGTATGTGCTTCGATGGGTTATGATTCTAAGCTGTGGCCAGTGTTACCAGTGAATGAACAAAGGTCCTTTCAAGTTGGTTCAGTTGTTATCCTACAGAAATAAGGCACAGACAGGGAAATGCGTTTGAGTGTGCTGTATATGTGGCGGTGGTCTGTGCTTCAGCAGAAACACATGTGAAATGGACATCTGGTTTTAGATGGTTTGTGTTCTGAGTATCTCTTTTGGTAGTTCATTGTTTAAATAAACATGTTGCGTTAGCTGTAAGGCTTTAGTGCCAAATGCCCACTGATGAGATGTATTAGGGTTTTGTTGTTCCCAAGCCGCTCTGAGAAACAACAGCTTTACAATTCAACACGTTTGAGGAAGATTACAGAAAGAATTTGGGGTGGATCACAATCAGCACTTCAAAAGCAATAGCTTTGCAGTAACTCCGCTATAACACAGCACAGCTCATGGAAAAACACCGTCATCTTAACAGATGCAGTGTTATTTTGGAGATTCCACTGTATAAATACATGGACTGTGGTTAAATTGTGATGGCAACAGATGCAATCTCAGTTCTCAATTCTTTCATCTCTTTAATATTTAAAGATACTCCACAAAGTGAAAGAAGAAAACAACATCAAAGCTGAGAATTTGCCTTCTGTAAATTGTTGGGGCTGCACCTTTTGGGCCTTGTTTCATTTCAGATATGTCACTGCAGATTAGACTTGGGCTGAGTGAGTGCTCATCTCTGTGAGGGAGCCTGTGTAAGTGCTGCTACTCACGGCTTATTGTACAATTTGCATATGAATGGAATTATTCAGCTCTACTTAAGAAATGTCAGCAAGATTGAAGTCAGAGTTGGTTAACCTGGTAAAAAGATATTTGCAGTATTTTTCATGAAAGAAAGTGATACTATGAAGACAAGAATTACACATTCCACTGGCTAAGCCAACATTGTCTGAGGATTTTCATGGTGGTTTTGTAGTTGCTATCAGTGGCTTTATGTTTAAATTTGTCTTACAATACGTTGCAGTGTTTGAGAGCAAGGGAATTGGAACGCAGGAATCAGATGTTGTATCGTAATGCCACACAGTTGTGTTCACATGTGTTTTTCTTTCCAGATTTGGTTTTGTTTAAATACTGATTTGACAAGTATAAATTGAGAGCAAGGGTCTGTTTTTCTTATGGGCAGCAAACAAAGCGTAGCAGAGATGTTGTTGTCACTGCTTTCACCTCTGTCCATCTCCTAGCTGGGGAGAAAAGCCTGAAGTTACACGCTGTAACTGGATTTTAAAAAGGGACCGGATAATTTTTGTGAGCAACAACACTGGTAGTCATGCATGCTAAAATAGGGAGTGATCACATCTCGTGCTTCAGAAGCTGACAGTGTGCAAGGGTTGGGGAGAAATTGTATTCCTCCTCCGGGGGTTTGTATTTCCCTCCCCGTTTGTAAGACACAAAGAAATGCTGTTCTGGAGGGATTGGAGTGCTCTGTGTATAGAACACTGATGCGACTTCAGATGCTGGTGTGACACTGTCCAGGTGAAGGCACATTCACTGGGAAGCTGTGCGTTGTCAGGCGTTCAAAGACTATGAGCAGAAGTATGAGGATGAGGGTGTTGGAATTGGCTGGCTGATAAGGAGATAGCATATTACACTAAAAATAAACCCCAGATCTTCACAGGCAACTGTTAAGATTACCTGGTGTCACATGCAGTTAGAATGAAGCAGAAGTTGAGGTGGCTTGAGCATGGTTTGGCCTCCCTCTGCGGCTGTGCTGTGATGCTGTCCATTCATTCCATAGGATTTTCCTTTAGGAGCAGCACTCACAGAAGTGTGCAGCCATTCACTGTTTTCTTGCTCGCAGTCACAGACGTTGTTTCCTGTGGTATCAAAATACTGTTCTGACCTCAGGAGGACTGTCACTGCTCACAGGGTCTCATGCCTCAAGCTCCTCTGCAAACACCCTCGCAGCTTCCCCTGGACCTGGTGAGATGAGATGGTGTGAGTCCTGTTTAATAGGGGAAAGTGGGAGGGGGAGAAGGGTCGAGGGGCTCAGGCAGTGGGGGAAATGCTGCATTTAGATGTCAGCATACCCCGATTGGGTCTGTCCCCCTCTGTTCTCCTCTTCCATCAATACTCAACCTTTCGATGGTGTCCTCGATGTCTTGGTTGAAGAAGAGTGAAACTGCAAAGCTGGCTTTGTTGATGTTGAGCCTGGTACCCAGCAAGGGATGAACCTAGTTTTAGGCTGTGAGTCTGTGGGGTGCTGTGCACAGTCATAACTACTGAGGTGTTCAGAGAGGGGAAGAGTTCATTTTCTGTCAGTTGATTTAACTAGTGAGTTGCATGGGCTTATGGAAGGGCGATGAGAGCCTGAGGGGTGGGACTCTGGTTGAGAGTGGATGAGGGAGCAGCTAAACAAATGAGGATGAGTATGTTGCCATCAGCCATCTTTTCAAAGCAGCTGAATTACTTATATTGAAATATGGGTAATTTGGTTTAAAATATAGTTTTAATCTCATTTTGCGTATTTTTAGCTGGATTTTTTTTTTTACTGGCTGACAGCTGTTACAACACCTTGTTTCCCGAATGCACCCTTTTGGAAAGTACAGGGTTTATTTGCCTTTGCCATTTCTACACATGCACGTAAATAATTTAGATGCCTTGGATACCTTTACTCAGATCCTTAATTTTTATGTGTAAGCAACAAAATGGCAAATGAGGTATTTTCTGGTAGATGACTTTTCATTTGTGTTGGTTTGTTTTATATGGATGGAAAATGGAACTTTAATTGAAATGCAGAAGATCTCCACTTTGAGACTTGCGGGCAGGCAGGGCTTGAGGAAATCAACAGAAAGAAGTAGTTTGTCATTGTTTCTCAAAAGTTTAGAGCCATAGATCTCACCCACTGACTATTGCACAGGTTTCTGTGCAGGAGTCCTTTTAATTTGGGGTGAAGTGCTTCTTGAACTGAACCATTTGAGTAAACTGCAGTGAGGCACTTGCAGAAGTGGCTGTTGAATGTAAAAGCTGTCTTAGCCTTTCAACAAAGGGTGGCTCCAAGAGCCAGAAGATTCACTAGTCAGAACTTTTTTTGGTGTAAATTACATGCTTTCTATTTTTATTTTATGTAAATCACAGTAGGCACATACGCTGTTATAATTCCATGTTAGATTTGTAATTAAGTTTATTTTTGGAAGAATGCATTTAAGTAGTTTATAGAAAATGATTTTCTATTTTTGTAAATGAAATAATTGGGTTTTATTGACTTCTAATTTCATGCAAATGTGTTTTTTCTTTTGGCTTGGAGGTTATGCAAGCAGAAAGAAATGAATGATTTGAGAGTTCTCATAAGGAACAGAAGATTTGTTATCACTAGCCAGGGGCACTGGTAGGCAGAGTTAACTCTTGGGCATGTTCAAATTGCATGATGCATGTTACAGACTGTGGTATGATGGGTTTATATAATAACCATTATTTATTGATTTCCTGGTTAAGCTAAGGAAACCAGATTGTAACTGTGTTTGGAATCAGGCAGGGAGATACAAGGAAGATGGTCGTAATGTTGCGATATCTCCAGATGCCTGAATATGTTGCAATCCATGACAAATCTGAGTGTTAATTGTGTACAAGCCAGATCTGCTATTTTTAATTTGGCCTTGCTGTCATGTCTCTTTGCAGCTGAATTTGAAGGCTACAGGGAGCTGGGTGATGAGTCATTATTGAGTTAGTAAAATCACAATTGATCTCCATTTCCTGTTGATTCCAGAATTCCTCAAGTGTGAAAGCTGAGAGTGACTGATGGCTTCTGGGAGGGGAGCTTGAGGGTGGAATGTGGAAGTGACTTTATCTAAAGTAATTCAATGCTGCCCTGGGTGTTAGCACAAAAATGTCTGTAGTGAGAACAGGTGTGTGTCTGAGATGGGAGGCTTTAAGAAGGCGAGATGCTTTGGCTTGATGAGCGACCCAGATGTGATGGGAGCCTGGGCACTGAAATACACCCTGAAACAAGGTGGAGGGGAAAAGGTTTAAGCAGCTCCTAATAGAAGCTTAATATTAAACTTTTAATCTCCTCAGGACTGGAGATGTGCTCTGCTTGACCTGTGTTCCTGTCACATAGCTCAGAAGGTTCTGTCTTGAAAGCCTTTTGCTCCCAGGTACTGTTTACTGTGCAGTGTGACTGCAGAGTGACAGACAGTGGGGTAGAGGGACAGCAGTGTTGTGTGATGGAGAACACGCTGCGTGTCTCAGTTATTGTGTGTCATTATCTTTTGATGGATCTTTGATCTTGTCAGTCTGCAGCCTTGTTCTGTTCTTGTGATGAAATGGGATTAGTGCTCTTTTGGCAGATACTAATTGGAGACATTGTGGTAACATGTGCGAGTAAGAGTTAAAACTTCTTTTTTTTCCCCATCCTAGAACTTACTGTTGGCAGAACTTTGGTTTTTTGTTAGGAACTATTAAGTTACATTACTAGACTCTGCCCACATTGCATATGTGAGAATAAATTCTGCTGAAAGGGGATTTGTTGGAAGAAATCAAAGGGAGGATATATACTGTTCTGAGTTATATTTGGAAGAGAGCTATAAAGAAGCCTTGAAGTATCGCTTTAGGAAAGGAAAACTTGGTCTAGTTCCCTGGAGGAATAAGAGGAGGTGGGAGGTAAGGCTGTCCCTTCTCCTCTGTTTATTGCATCCCTCCAAATCCTGATTGTAAAGAGTTTTTCTGAAGGGGTATTAGGGAAAGCAAAATAACAATCTGTGTTCTAATGGTCTTTGAACTGTTGAAGCTTGTCATGGATGCGCACAGTGATACACTGCATTAAAACAGAAATGAAGAATGAGGAGAAGGAGAAATAGACTTTTTTCCCTTGGAAAGTGTGTACAAGATTTTCCCACTCTTGCCATATTTAGGATTATAGAAAACTGAGAAAGGGGAAAAGGAGGTGGTTGATCTTGCTGTCTGAGAACATCTTCCAGTCTTGACAGGTTAGGTGTGTGGTTTTCACATTCAGAAAAGCTGATTCAGTCGCTCTGGCTTTTGCAAGAGATTAACTAGAGAAATAAATTGCTTTGAGAGGGTGTGAGGAACTTTCCTCTAGAAGAAGTTGAGCAAACATGGAACACGGAGTTGCATGGCTGAGATTCGGTGAAGCATGGGAAGGACACTGCTTTTCAGAGAGGTATGATGTTTCTTCAGGGTGTTGTGAATTCAGAAGAGCAGCCACTCTTAAAAGACATGTCTCAGTCTTACTGAAGGTTGCAGGAGCTGTGAGGGAGCTTGATTACAAGTGACCATGGCAGTTCTGAAGTCTGTTGCTCGCAGAGAATCTTCAGCTACTTAAAGCCACACCTAGATACCTTACACCTTGTTTTGCAGGGTCTGTGTTGATGTGTCCCAAGACAAAAGCACTTTGTTAAACCAATTAAATACGTAATATTTTTATAAGAGTCGTGTTTTGGAAAAATCAATATGACCACTTTCCCTTTGAAACGACAAGAAGCCTGTCATGCTGACAAAGGAGAATGCTGTGGGAAGTGGTGCTTTGTATCCTCTCAAGAGTAATGTGCTCTTGTTTTTTCTTAATCAGCAGGATGTTCTCCTGTATGTCAGATGTCGTGGTTGTTTTTGTGATCTCTATTGGAGAAGAGCAAGGGGAAAAAAATAAATGTCAGAGAAACAGAGTAGGTTTCAATGTTTCAGAGCAGCAGAAAGCTGCAGCCCTGTGTTCCTCCGGTTTAGTAAAATGGGTGATCGCTACGTTGGACACTTTGTGTGTGTTTTAAACAATAAATAAAAGAACAACTTGCCCTTCAGAAGAACAGAATGCGTAGCCTGCTTAAATACTCAGGAGCATAAGGGATATAATTAACCCTTTTCCCTTCGGTTTGGTTGTGTTTCAAAAGACAGTGCAAGATGTTTAAAACATCTGAAATTGCTTATTTACCAGTTGGCTGAAGTAAGGGGTTTTCAAGCTCTTTTTCCTCTCCCCATGACTTTCTCTTCCTCTCCTGTTTTCTGACCTGCACTTTCCAGATTTGTTATAGCTCTAGTACTGTTGGCCTTTGTTCAAAACCCCCCAAACTTAAAAACAACCATTGAGGAGAAAAGTTTATTTCCTGTCACTCTTGCTCAAGGCTATAGAGAATAGATCTTGGAAGTTTAGGCACTAGTTCAGGCCTTTCAGAGGAATTTTTAAAGGATGCTTTGCGTTTGATGCATTGAAGGGCAGCGACTTGAAAGGACTGACAGCACAGGCAGGGTTTGGCCTATAGCATGAACGAAACCTCTTGCTGTGATCCTGAAGGATTTTGCTTTGCTGACCAAGTGCTCAACCAACACAAATAAGTTCTGAACTGTTCTCTCAAGGTAGCTTTGGTGTGATTCAGTGAAGTGGGCTGAGAGGAGACGGAACCTGAAACGCTTCCAACTTTCTGTTTTCCCTATCTTGACTCTCCTTGAAGAATGTGAATTAGTGTGAGAAAGTGTCTGTAGCTCCCACTGGGTCAAATAGAGGTTGAGATAAAAATACCTGTCTCTGTGTGGATTGTAATATTGATCGTCATGTGGTAAATAATTCCTTGGCAGCAGGATCACCAAGTTGGATGTTTTACACAGTGTTTGTAAGTTTTGGGGCGGTCTTGCTGCTGGCTCTGTGCTCAGGCCTGGTTTTTGTTCTTTGATGGGTATCTTCATTACTTCCTTTTAACCAGCGTTTCCGCTCTCATAGAATGTCACACATTGGGTTGGTTGATGTGACTGGAGCTCACTCCATCTATTAGTTCACTAGCTGTTTAGCACTTAGAAGTTGTGTTATTTGTGATGCCTTTTATTTTCCTCTTCGGTTTAACTTAACTTTGGCTTTCTGAGTTTGGATTAAAGCACGATTCTTCAGTGTTGTTTACAGGATACTGTCTTCCTGTGTCCTGTATATCAAATGTAGCTTGAGAATAGTCTTTAGACTGAGTTTGTAGTTTGCAGCTTTGTCAATGGAGGTAGCTGATAGGTACAGGCTTTTGCAAAGATGCTGAGTGAAACCAGAGCAGGTTGGACACTGACATGTGTGACTTGAGCCCTAGTGCAGGGGTGCATGAAAGCATTTTACCTTGTGGCAGCTTTTGGCTGTGTCAGGGTGAGCCGTTGTCTTGGGCAAGTCGAGAGGAAAAGGGGAGAGAAGGGAGGGCAGGTAGAGCTCTTGTGGCACTCTGAGTGTGGGAAGGGAAGGTGGTGATGGGGACAAGTCTGCTTTTGTTGTCC
Source organism: Micropsitta keiensis (assembly GCA_034782935.1). Classification (NCBI taxonomy): domain Eukaryota; kingdom Metazoa; phylum Chordata; class Aves; order Psittaciformes; family Psittacidae; genus Micropsitta; species Micropsitta keiensis. The sequence continues at coordinate 1,943 of JAVHNC010046309.1, read as the reverse complement.
ACAGAGGACACCAGAGATCACTGTGGCTGTGATGCCACCCGACACAGTCATTCCTGTCATCGGGAACTCTCTTTTTGGGTGGTCGCCTTTTCCAAAGCAGGCTGGAAAACTTTGTTACAGACCCTGTGTGACCTTTCTCAGATCTGGGGCAGTTCATGAGTTCAGGACTTTGCTGTGTCCTGAAATGCCGGATAACTGTGGAGGAAATAAGGAGACTCAGTCCTAGTTCGTGCATCTGAAGTTGAATGAAGCTGGCATGTGGTAAAGCAGAGCACAGCCTGCTCAGATATGTTTTCTTAACACGAAACCAACCAGCCTTGCACAAATACCGTGGTTTTCTTTCACAACAGCACTGAGAGGCCAATGGAGCTGTCAGGCAAGTGAGGCGAGGCCAAGGACTGTCCATCAGCTGTGCTCTCCAGATGATTTTGCCTTCAAGTGAGCAGTCAGAAAGGAGTATTTTGGTGTTCTGTGTCTTCCTTTGTGTTTAGATGCTTTTAACCTGTGCTCTTTTTTTTTTTCTCCTGTTCTGTTAGCTTCATGTTTTACTCCCTCAGATCAGAGCTAGTGTAAAGCTTTGCACTGCAGCTGTGTTTAAATGTGTATGTGGTGCAGTTGCCCAAAGGAAATGACAAGATGAGACAGGCAGGAGGGGAAAGTGGCTACTGAAATCCCCTGCTTAAAACCTTAAAGACAGACTAACCATTCAAGCAGAAGCTGGCATTTCTGGAAACAGGAAAGTGCCAAGAAATTCAGAAGCCAGGGGTAGGCAGCAACACCACAGTTCATGCCAGCAACACTTAAGAACATGATGTTGCCTACCACCTACAAGTGGCTTTTTCTGCTCACTTTCACCTCTGAACATCAGAAGGA
>JAVHNC010045798.1:0-11689 GCA_034782935.1 Micropsitta keiensis | reverse complement strand
TGGCATGTCACTTCAGGAGATCTGCCTGAACAACTCAGGTGTTCTCCCAAGTATCTTATTCCCCTTCTGCCTGGGGAGAGCAAAAAGGGAATACGTATTCATCCTTGCAGGTGGAGCTGTACTGACGCATGGGATGATGAAGGCCCTGATGCTACCCAGCCTGCACAGCCTCCCTGCAGCGGGAATTTGTCATTGGTGCTGCCCCACACTGCCCTCACAGGGGCTGGATAGAAAGCCAGTTCTCACTGTCAGAAGCTGTACACTTTACCTATTACTAACAACATACTGCAGGGAACGTTAACTACTCAACACACAAGGTACATTTTTATTTTCTTCTAGCAGTGAAGTCATTCCACCAGATATAGAATGGCCCTGGGTGTTTGATTTTCTCCTGACAAAGCAGGCACACATACACAGCATTCCCAGGAGGGAAGCCACGCTATCAGGCCTACCAGATAACCTCAAGAGTGGTAGAGAGGAGCCCAGAGCTGCTGCGTGCCAGGCAGCAGCACCTCCCCACTCTGCACCTATTTTATTTCCCACTCCACACTAAGAATTTTTATGGCCATCTAGCTGGAAATAAAGCAGCATCTTGCTTTGTATTTCTTAAGTGCACATTCACGTTCAGAAACAAAACACAGTTTGGTTACTTTAGGCTGAAGAGATGCTCTTGCTTCATGGAAACTTAATGTGCTTTCCAGAAGAAGAGGTAAAGGGAACACAAACCCAAATACACTTTGTACGTGCCATGCCAGCAATTACACTTGAAGAAAACCTGTAGACAAATACCACAACAACAGGGCTGGAGGAAGAGCATGCGGACAGGAGCCAACACGAACAGGATGTGCATCCTCCCTCCTCCTCCTCCCCTCTGTGCCAGGTACAGCCAGGCTCCTCCTGTCAGATTAATTGACGCAGTCACTTAATGGATAAACAATTAACCAGTGTATGCAACAGTTATCTGCTGAGGACCACAGCAGTGCTGCATAACTGGGGGCTTTTTTAATTATTCTTTTAAAAGCTGTTTTCACAGCTGCCACAGACAAGTCGTGGGATAAAGCAGAGCCCAAACTCAGTTGGACCAAATTCAGACCCAGCAGCAAGATTCCTTCTGCCAAGATTCAAGCCAGATTATGGCCTCAAGAGGGAAAATGTGACTTGCCTCCAGCCCTGCCAAAAGCCTCACAAATCCAGGCAACAACTGAGCTCCCCCATCACAGCCGGCCACTGCAGAGCCAGAAGGCATGGGGCAAATGTACCCCTATGTAGGGCGGGCAGCAGAGAGGTCAGCCGGAGCAATGGGATGTACCATGTCTGAAAGCTTCTGCAAATTGCCTTATACAGCGCTGCTCGGTAAGAGCTATTTAACCTCTTGGCCAGAGTTTCCATGAGGATACTGTTTGCATTCCCATAGGCAAGCTGAGGAATGTATCCGGGTTAATGTGCAACAGGCTGGATGCAAACACACACCAAGCACAGTTATCCATGATTCAACTGCAAAATAGATGTGTCAAGGAGGCCCTGTCTATCCAGCACCACTCACTGCCTGCACTAATGATGGACTAGAGAACAGGCTTATAAAACTTGCTGATATTGTCAGCTTTGGAGGCTGCAATTATGCGAAGGACAGAGAGATCACACATGATACTGGCAAATTGCAGGAGGGTGGAAATAATAGGGTGAAATATATTAGAAACATTTGCTACATTTCAGTATTTGGCTGTTGCCATCCAGGAGAACAAATAAACAGCAGACAAAAGCAAAACCTATGCCAAGATGCACAAACAGGACTACTACAAGCCAGAAAGGAAGATAGGGTGCAGAAGACAGGAAGAGTCAGATCGAAAGCACTTGACCCATAAGAACATAATGGCAGGACTGAGAAGAAAGAGACTTGGATAAAACATGACAACAGTCTGCAAGCCCCCTGTGAGCAATGCAGAGACGAGATAATTACTCTGAATTACAGGTTCAAAGCAGAGACTAGGGACAAAAACCCTGTCTAATGGCAAAGGCATGGGACTATCCAAGGAGAGGTTTGCAGAGTCCCCAGGGCTGAGGTCTGTTAGTGCAGGCTGCCCCTATTGACCTTCCCAGGGCAGGGGAGGTGGGCTCCCTCCAGCACCCACATTCCCAAACTTGCCGCCTGGGCAGCCAGGAACTGCCTCAGCAATCTGCATATTAACAGAGGGAAGGCACTGCTCCAGTTCTATCCGGCTCAAACTCTCTCTGGGCGAAAGCAACAAGGAGGAAAAAAACAAGGAGGAAAAAAAGTCATCTGTAAAGAACAGCTTTGGAAAAATGAACAAATGAGGAAAAAGGGAGATGGTAAAAAATGAAAGAGGAAAGAACTGTACTAAAACCCCTACAAACTCTGCTTGACACCACCTTTGTCCAGCTCGGTTTTCAGATTAATTACTTCCTCTTCCAAGCATAATTTAACTTCTCTGCCTCCCTTCACCAGGCTGTCCCCACAGTACATGGCCTCAAACCTCCTGAGCTAGCAGAATATATACATTGGGAATAATGACTGCACCAAGAGTCAATATTTCAATACTTAAGGAAAACAAGTATAAAAATCAAAATTAACTATATTAATCCCTGAGCCCCTGTGAATGTATTGCAAACCCCTACCTCAAACCTGCAACTCTACAAGCCTGATAGCTATTTTTGTTATTGGGCATTTTGGTTATGCTTTAACCCTCAGTTTGTACTTAGGGGATCATACAACAGTCTCAGCCTTCACTAAAAAAACAGTGGATTTCTACTTGTTGCACAGGATAACAAAAGCATAGCTCTAAAGACATGGAAATGGGAAGGCAAAAAGAAAAAAATCAAAACAATTGCAAGTTTTAGTAAATATTCATGAACAGTTCTGTGTTTTGAAGACATTCAAGTCCTGATGTGAAAATACATGCAGCTGGTAATAGCAGAGACTACCTAAGGTTTGGTTAGCTGAACTTTATTCTCTTACATGTATGGTGGCAGATCTGCAACAAGCTCAGATAATTGCTGCTCCTTAAAGAGGTTATGATGCTGACGAGCATCGCGCAGAGCTATGAAACCATAAAAGCCTCCATTTGGGAAAGAAGGGAAGAGGGAAGAGAAAATATATCCCGTAAAACTAGGCATTTCTTGCTAATGCCTCCCAGGGTTTGACACTCAACATCAACTACCATCCCCATGGTGAGAAACACTATAATCCCTGAAAATTAGCCTCATTCCAGTTCCCATGACATCTCTCCCAATACAGTGACCTTTTGGCAAGGGCTGTGACGAGTGACCTCCATTCCCATACTTGGTTTTGTCCTGCAGGCAGTGCCAGTGGCTGCACTCATGCAAGCCTCCCTGGCTGCATGAGCAAAACATGCGGGCTCAGGCCAAAACAGGGCAATGAGATGGTGTCATTAAAAAGGGGAAAACTGAAACAAAACAAAACCCAAACAACTTGAGCCATTAATTTCCTCTCTCCTCCTGCTGCTGCCGGAAGCCTGGGTGGCATAAAGGCAGTGAGAGCCCAGAAGAAATGCTAAAGAAATCCTACACACAATGCCCACAACAGCTGTTTGCCCTGCCTGGTAGTGATGGGTCTTTTCCATATAACTATTTCCTAATTCATTACATTTTAATCCTAAAATTAACTCCTGCATAAAGAAATACTCTTGACTGATAAGAGCCCTTTATGAGGAATTATTTGCGTCCCCCAGGAGGAGACAGGCCAGTCATCACCCCCAGATTTACTTCCTGGCACACCTTCCTTCCACAGTCCTGGGCAGGTGTCAGACATCCACTGAGCAGTCAGGAAATGCCCCTCAGGGTCTCCACCAGAACCTGCAAAGAAAGTCCTGCTTATCCAGCCCAAGGAAACCACATACGCAAAGCACACACACGCACTGATTTTGTTTTCTAGTATACCCTCCCCTACTACCTAATCAGATTCCAAGGGCTCTCATAGGTAGCATGCTACATTTCCTAAGTAGGTAAAAAAAAGTAGGGGTTCAAAAATGCTCAGCAATGACTTAACCCTGCTCTCAGGTTCAGTATATGGAAGTCATTTAGCCAGGTGAGCAAGTGGCCAGCATGGCACATGGAGACACCTCCTGAAAAGCTGCCTTTCTGGATGCTCACACTACAGGGACAGGGCAAGAGGATTAGAGTTTATTTTCTAAAACACACAAAACAACCTGTGAATAAGAACCAAAGCACTGCTCCCACCCTGGAAAGATACAGACCTGGAGAAGAACTGAAATGTTATGTTTATTGTTGATTGGGACTCACATTCAGACATCATCCTGACCTCGTTTTCTTATCTTTGGCCCAACCTTGATAAAACAAGAATTGTTCAAAACACTGTTTCCAGTGTTTCCAGCTCACAAAGCTCCCACATTTAATAGCAGTACCTCTAAAAGCAGGAACAAACTGCACTTCTCAGTAACAACTTCTGCATAGTTCTCTGGGTCTGCCTTATTGATTTCCATAGTCCTTTCCACAGGAGGCTTACTGCCAAGCCACCAGCCTACCCAGAGGAAAAACAAAGCCATGGGAATCCACACAGCTTGTTTTCAACAGGTGAAGAGATGCTTCAAGATTGGGATGACCTGAAATAAGTGGCAAGACTATAGAAGTCCCTGCTGTGATATCAGTAATGGGGCATAGCTTCTTCTGCCCTTGTACTGGGTTCTGCAGCATCTATCCCACAGGATTTGTACTAGAGAAAAGGCAACAAAGAACCACCCAGGCAGGTCAAGGGAAACTATGAGGTAAGACCCTGGTCATCGCGGCAGGCAGTGCTGTGATTGTGTGGTGACTAACCCACTGCTGTAGTCAGAAAACCCCTCCATGCAGCATTTTCCCCCACACCCAGGACCAGCCTGAGCGTCAGTCGCTTCCCAAGGACTCATTACTTGCTTTACAGAACAGTAAAAGGAAAACACAAACATTCACAGATGAACAGTGGCTGCTGATCTCATGCTGACATGCTGGTTGCTCTGGCTCCTGTTCCCCTAGCATGAGGCTCCTACTCCCCCCTGCTCCACAGGGCACTCAGAGAGCAGGCGCTGCTCCTCAGGCTTCCACTGGAAGCACAGCCTCCCGCTGGAAACCAATCATTAGGTATTTATCAATGATTAATGGCAGCCCTTCACATACTCACTCATCACCATGTTTTGGATTCCTTGGGCAAGGACAAGAGTCCTGTGCCTCCTTCAGTTGAGCTGCACTCAACTTCTGGATCACCACGAACCCTCCATTGTCTGATGTGGTCATGGCACACACTCTGCACACCTAAACTCAGGAGCACTGCGCATAACAGCCTTGAAAGCCAGCACAGGAGAAGCCCACAGCTTCTGATTACCTAACCAGATTACAGCACCTGATTACCTAACCAGAGACCTGCTATCACTGTAGCTGCAGATGGGCCAAGGGAACCGTGTGACACCACCTTGGATATCAGCAATATCTCAGTAAGCCCAAACTGACACAACAGAGATGCTACAGGGAACAGCCAAGGGAATTCTGGGCTGAGGGAAAAGAGTGACTGGAAAAGTACCTGCTTCAAAGAGCACAAACAATAGGAAGGTGAAAGGATGCAGCATTTCAGAGCACTGAGACACACGCAGAGCTCGGCACTAGGAAGGATCATGAAAGCTTTATAAAAAAAGCCCAAAGCAAGGAGCTTCCCAGGACAATAGCATAATGGAAAGTAACCATCTCCACAACAATCAGAGATGACAGGGACCACTGCAGTGCTTAAGGGATGGTAAGCATTGCTGCTGCTCTTATATATAGATGAACACATCATATCCATAAATACGGGACATATTTTCATGATCTAAACGTATAGATGTCTACAAGGCCAATGTCCTGTACATCACTCAACACTATTCTGGTATGTCCCAGTGCCACGTCTGCTCCAGCAGCCGCCACCTGCCAAGCCACATTTCCGCAGCAAATTTCAGTGGTGCAGAGCCAAGTAGGCATGCTGGAAGGCAGCCCAGCACCTCCATTCCACAACTGATAAATGCAAACACGGTTCTTCACATTACTCCTGCCAGTCAAGCTAAACTGGGGAAAGCACTGCAGCCTGTGCTCAGAAAGGGATCTGGGAGACTGCAATACGGTCTCTTAGCCATTTCCCTCAGTCATGCTCCCAGCACAGGCACTTGCTCCCACCAGGAGCTGCTCTATATAAAGGCAGAGAGCACAGCTTCCTGTCAGGAGGTGACTATCCCCACTCCCGTGGCAACCTTGCTGCTAATTGCCAAGCTTCCATTAAGTGGTAACATGATTTTAATCTTCCCCTCCTGCTGTTAAAAAGCACATGCAAAAGCACATGAACATGCTATATTTCTGTCGACCCTTTTTGTGATTTACTCAAAGAAATTTCTGCAGGTATCACAGCAACAAGGATTGAGCAGATTGAGACCACGTATTTTTATTAATAATTGATTGCTTTCATAAAATGCTGTTTCCATTGTCTTGATTTTTTTGTTTGTTTCAGTGGAACTCCTCAAACAATTCACATTGCAAAAAACAGTTGGCATGAGAAGGCATTTATGATGGAACAGGAAGGTAGTACCAAAATGCAGGACTCAGAGTGCTCCCATATGAGGAGCAGCAGCCAAGTCCGGATCCTGGGTCCATGTGTGTTTGCATGATGCCATCCCACACTGATACTTCCTGGTAGCATGAATCACCCCTTGCCACTACACACACTGAATATTAACCTCTGCCAGGCTTTGCTTACTGTGCGTGCAGCATGTCAGGGGTGTACTCTGGTAAACCCAAAGCACGTGATAAATGTCAGGTTCATGGAAGTGAGAGGAGCTGCAACACCATGGGGACACAATGCACCTCCAGCCATCCCAGCCCTGAAACACTTCCATACCCAAACCTGCACACCTGGATTTAGCACCTTTCCAAACTGAACCTCCCTATATGATTTTATTTATTTATTTTTAAGCAATTCTTTTAAAGATATTTCCTGCATTCCAGCTAATAAACTCCACAAGAATTTGATGTCTCCATCCTTGGCTGACTTCCAGCCTACCCCTAAAACTACAGCGCTCAATGCCCTCGCCTCCCACCATTGAGCTGAGACACCCAGCATCACATGGTCATTGTACAATAAGGCATCATGCCCAAACAGGTAGCAACAACACATGCCAGAGGAGATGATAGGAGGGTGCATGCCCACTACTGTTCTGCATTTCCAAAACCAGCCGCTTATCTGCAGCCGTGGCCAACAGCAAGCACTGACATGGGCAAACAACAGCCCTCGGCCGCCCTTTCACACCCAGAAGTCTCCATCTGTGGGTCTAGGATAATATAAAGGCCTTCCAGAGGCCTGTGTTTTCCTTCTCCCTGGCCGGCTATAACAAATACTTGAGAACTTCTAGTTTGCAAAAAGAAAACAGTTGGCTTGGTGAAGTCCCCAAGGTAAATGTAAAAGAAGCTGTAAGCCAAGCTCAGAAGGCAAAGGTGATATTGTTCCCAAGACTGCAGCAGACTTCAGGTGGCTTTGTAAACCAGTGTCTCCCAAGGAGACCCTCCACAGGAGCTTCATAAGACCCTCCACAGGAGGACAAAACAGCACCCAGGACACAGTGTACTTGAGTTACTGAAGAGTCAATTTTTCTATACGCTGAAGTGTTTGATTCATTATCAGAATTAAGGATGAGTGAACAGTTACAGAAGGTTGGTTCTGATTTCACTTGAAATAACTCCAGAATTATGGCTGAGGCTTCAGACCAATACCTGGTGAACCAAGATCAAACCCAGGCAAATTCAATACAAAATTGCTCGCTATAAAGAAGTAACTTGGAAAGAATAGCTCTCATATGATTTTTGTTTAAATACAACTACACACCTGCAAACTTATGCAGAACAGCTCATTTATACACATATACAATACTGACAGCTTTCTTAGAAGAAAATAGAGACCTTGGATGTATTTTTTCCTCCGTTCCCAGAGGGGAAAAAGAAAATCCACCTCCATGAAGCCCGTACAGAAGCATGCTAAGAGTGAAAGGTGGTGCTCGTGTCTGAACTCAAATCGAGCCTCAGCTGCCTCCTCATTCCTCTCCCTTACCCACGTACCCAGACCTCCAGCACCTTACAAGCAATGCAGGTGTCTGGACAGCCACAGACACCCTGCAGCTTTTTCTCATTTTGTGAAACCTCCTGTGTAGGGTTTTTTCTACACATCCTTAGGGGAAATCAGAGCATTAAGGTTACAAGGTACAAGCTGAACCCTCCAGACCTCAACACAAGATGGGCAGCTGCACATGATGAACCAAGAAATATTACTTTTCCCCCACTGCCATAACTTCTGGAGCAACGCTGCTCAGAAAAGTGTCTGCAGACAGTTGTACACATGTACAAAAATGCCATTTGCTAGAAGGAACAGCAATAGCTTTGGGAGAGAAAAAAAAGACCCTGAACGGGCTCAGGCAGCAGTTCCCATCTTGCTGGTTCTTTCTCCCAGTGAACAAAATGGCTCGTTTGCCATAACTGCTGCCAAAACTCAGTGGGATTAGGTCTAACCACAGAAATTTCAAAGCCACCGTGAGTCATCGACTGTTCTATTCTCTCTTGGCGAGACTTAACACTGGGTGGGACACTTAAAAAAACATTAAAAATCAATTTGCAGGAAGCCTCTGTAATGGAAAAACACACTTCAGAACATCTCATGGGGCTACATAGACTGCTACAAAAGAGAGCAAAGAGAGACCAAAGCATTTCTTTACTAAAAGACTACAATGCATTGCCTGCTCTCCAAAGTGTTTCAGCAGCCCTTTAGCTGTGACAGAGAGAGGATAGATAAGCTTCCTGGAAGACCACAGCATCCATGGGTGCTTCTCACTGCACCCAAGAAAACACCAAGCAAGGCAGATTTGTGTTCTTCCCACAGAGAAGTCAGCTGCATCATGTAACTGCGTCTTACTTGAACAGAAAGAGAAAATGCAGGCCCAAAATGCCCACTTGTTTTACTTTGCGTTTCATATTCAAAGTTTGCTGAGACAGAAAACCTTTTCTTTTGTAAATAAATAAATTAGAAAAAACAAACAGTAAGGTTGCCTTTAGCCAGGTAGCGGGGCACAGTTATGAGGCACTGCCACAACCACAACACCCCAGGTTACTGAAAATGTTGGAAATGTGCAATTAATTACACTTGCTGGTTTATTTTCTACCCCAGGGATCCCTGGAGGCTGGGAGGAGGAGTCAGCCCAGCTGATGGTGAGAGCCTGTGCTGTGAGGTGCATCTGATCTGAGAGTGATGCAGTTACTGTGTGCTCACAAGAGGGCTGTGTTCTGGCTGCGGGACATAAAGACTTGGGTTGGGGAGGGAAGAGCAAGAAACCCTCCCAAAAGCCTGGCTGGTGAAAAGGGAGAGGTTTCTGGGAGGCGGCTCAGTGACACAGAGGAGCACCAGGACATGCCACTGGCTGAGTCCTGACTGGGGAAGAGCCGCGAAGCACGGCAAGACAACTGAAACACCAACTGGCTGTGAATCACCCGCTCGTACAGGCTTGGACAGAGCCCATCAGAGCGCTGCTCTGTGGGACATTGTCTGCCTGATACTGCCTTTTGTCTCTGCGCACTGGAACACTTGTCCCGGAGAAGAGTGGTCCCTCTGTGCCCAGACCACCCTTCCCCAGCAGTGGGGAGGGAGCTGTAAACAGCCCCTAGAGATGGGGAACAGCACCGGGATCCCCCCGTGCCTGCTGCTGGCCCTGGGGGAGCCCAGGAAATCACCAGGCATTTATCAGTGGGTTTATCTTATTTCACATCCCCCCCCAAAAAAAAAAAAGAATCCTCGTGTGAGGGCTGCACCTGAGGGTTCACTGCAATGGCAGAAATAAAAATCAAAGACTGGCATCGGGCCCACTCGCAGCATGACCTGGAAAATGCAGTCAAATTCATTCTTCCATCAGCAGAGGTGTAAACCAGAAACTCCCTGCACCATGAATATTTTGAATATTTGCTGCTGCCAGTATAGTGTAAAGAGGACTCCACGTCCATGGAAAAAGCCTCTTTCTGTTGAGTAAACCTTCAAACATTGATAAGGTTTTTCATCCTCAGCTCTGCACCTCCTCTCCCTGAGGCTTTCCATAGCCTACCCCAGCTTGCTCAGGGTAGGCAACAAAGGGATGCTCTTTCTCTTCTGCAGAATATCCAGCCCATTACTAGTCACATTGCCTTTTTATTACAGACTTTCTCCCTGAAGAGCTGGTTCCTTAGGACAGAAGATCGTTTCATATTTTATCTATGCCTTTTCTAACAGAAAGAAGAGGGAGAGATGAGGAAGGAGCAGTGTTATTACATTAAGATAACCAATACAAACTGGCTACTTCACTGTCAAATCCTACTAGAGATGTGGGATATTTCGGCTGCTGGAGCTCAATACGATCAGCACTGCGTCCCCAGACTGCAAAGGGAAAGTTTTAAGGGAAAACGATTGTAGAAACCATCAGAGGTGTGAATGTTGCACATGGCCAACTCAGACCAGGCATGTGCCAAGGAGATACTGCCAGGTTTGTTCCCACCCAGCCCCACTCTCAGACGCATTTTCTTGGCAGCAAAGCAAGCACATTAGTCTAATAATCACCTTGAGATAGCAATCTCATCTTGATATTAAAAACCTGCATCCCTTTTTGGCAATAACCCCTGCCTACTTGCTGCGTTGTCACCCTGCCTGCCATGCTGGCATGCCATACTCGCTGCCGGCCCTGCGGCAGGTCCTTCTGGTAGTTGCTCCATTCCCCTCCCGGACCCCATTTTGGCAAGTTTTCCAACACCAGCATCTCTTTAAATCTGTAATTTAAAAACAGCTCTGGCTCACACAAGTTTTTATGTTCAAAGGCAGAATTCACCTCCCTGCCAGGGTGCATGGCTTCCTCTTCTCCCCTGGTGAGGAGACTGCACATGCTAGGGGGACAGCTGGCACCCTCCCAGCTCCTTTTGGGGTCCCAGTCCTCCAGTGTGGGAGCAGCAGCCACCAGATGGCTTCTCCCCCCATGCCTGCACCAGCAGATGGGTGTCTGGGGGACGTGGCACCCCAGCGCAGGCGAGCTGTCTGACAGACAAGAGCCCTGCTCCCACTTCATTATGTAAACCCCCAGGTCTTGGTGTTTATCTGCTTTAAGGATCTAGAAAGCACTAAATGCCATCGAAGCAGCCGTGGGCACAAGGAGAGAGGGATGCGTGAAGCGCTCAGGGCAGTGGTGACAGAACGCAATGCCAACCCTGGCAATTAGATACCTCCCACTGTTATTGCATGGAAACAGAACTCCTAATCCTGAAGACACAAATATATATATATATATACACACACATACACACATATATATAATCATGCATATATATATATATATGTATATATATAATTCATGACGCAAATCCATGTTTCCCTCCTGTTCGCTGCTGGGGGTTTGCTCCTCTCAGGCAGAGGAGCCAGGATAAGGGTGCATGTCCCCTGCCGCAAGGACCACACTGCCTCCTGCCACCCTGGGCACCCTGTGCTAAGTAGGTGGGGAAGCAACATGGCAAGTATTTCATAAAGAAAAGCAGGCAAATAGAGGGCTTTTTTCCCCCAGTCCCTCCACCATCCTCTGCTTTCCAGGGTGTCTGAAGATGTGGAGCTGGTGTGCACATCTGGCAGGTGCTCACAAGTGCATGAAAGTTAGTA
>JAVHNC010045769.1:0-17313 GCA_034782935.1 Micropsitta keiensis | reverse complement strand
TCCTTATATAGTCACTGGCCACACATACATATTCATGAGGCTACACATGAATTGCATCATTTTCCAGAAAGTTTCCCGCATGCATACAAAAATGTGGTGGTGGTCTTTGAGGCTCGTTTACTTCTTCCAACAATCTTCATAACTTCTGGCAGTCTTTGAAGCACCAGCTTAATTAACATTACAGACATAGTAATCATCCTGTCCTTCTGCTTATCAGTTAGTTTAACTGCTCCCACCCTGGACATCTACTAGTCCCGGATACTCCCCAGTAGATGTTTACACCAGCTTAACGGGTTCATTAACACCACAAACATAGCAGTTATCCTGTCCTATTTATCAGTTAGTTTAACTGTGCCCACCCTGGACTTCTGCTAGTCCCAGTTACTCCCCATCCCCAGGTCCTGTTTTTCTATTCTGTTTTTCCTTCACTTTTTGTACTAAGGTCCTAAGGACCTAAAACTATGTCAACTACATTCAAGCACCTCATTTATTTTCCATTACAAAGCCATCAAACTTAACATTACTTAGAACTAATTACATTTTGTGCTTTTGTGCCTCCTTGTCTCAATGCCTACCCAATATGTTTGGACTATTAATCTAAAGAAATGGTATTGCCTAGGGATGCCACAAGACCACCCTTGGGAATAATAATTTTCTTCCACTGGGGTACTACTGGATCTAATTGATAGCGTGGAGAAGTTCAATGGAGTTTGACATCCAAAAGAAATGTCCATTTTGTGCTAGCTTTACACATCTCTGTTGACTGCTGTTGGATAAAGGCAGGGTAACTGCAGAACCTGTTTATTTTGATCACTGATTCAGACAGAATGCCATTCCACCAGGGTAGTGAACAATGGAGAAATCTAAGCAAAATTAAGACAATAACACTGAGCTTCAGGCACAGGACCTAGAATAAAACAGTTCAAAGGAGGTGTTTGTGAGAAAGGAGAGAATGGGGTCAGGGAAAGGTAATTCATGGTAAAGATAACCAGAATCTGTGACAGCCTTTCATTGCAGGGGGCATTGAGGATATAAAAGAAATGTTCAAACTGCACAGGACTTTGACTGATAAGACTTGCACTGCAGAGATTAAGGTATCAGTTTCCAGCCAAAGGGATCTGGGAATTGGATCATTATTGTGCTATTAGCTGTTAGCTGGAGATAAACAAAACAAATGTTTATTCCCAGGAGAAATAGTTCTTAGAGCTTAACTGACTGCTAATTTGAAATTCCCTTGAGCAAAAAGACAGTCTCCTTGGAGCTGCAGTCCTCACAAGACAATTTCAGGGTGATAAAGAGAATGAAAGTATTTACTTTTCACTTCAAAATATATGGTGATTGCTCCTTTATTCTCCACAGAATTATTTTATGTATTATTTACCTTGTATTGCTCAGTCTAAAAGAAATTTATATAGGAAGCTTCTCGGTATTTAGGGGGAACTCATCTGAATGTGGAAGTTTCTAGGCTCTGGATCATGTCTTTATGAGTTCTTATAATCCTACCTCTGTTACCAGCTAAAACGATCCCAGAGAAAAAATGACTAAGCCTCTTGATGGGAGTACAGGGGTACCTTTGGGCCACTGATAAGTCTCATGGCTGCACAGAGCTAAGGGGACACCAGAGTTCACCTTGGCTCCCAGAAGCTGGGGAAATTCCACTGCAGATCTAGCCAGCATTTATTCCTAGATGTTCACCTGTGACCTTTCATGAAAATTATCTTTGGAAAGCAACAAGGAAAAAAAAAAAAAAAGAAGAAAAAAGCAGAGCCAGCGTCATCTCTCATTCAGTTCAGGCTGCAGAACTTGTGTTCAGGAGAGGAATACTGAACTTCAGAGCTTTGCACTGGTCTCTGCTAGGTTGCAGGGCAATAGACAAAGATATGCAGGCAATAAGAAAGCCTGTTTTCTTTCCACTAGGAGGATCTTTGAACAGAAGATGCCAGCAGTCTCTGACAATACTCTTTATTTCCAGAGTGCTGCTCTGGCAGCAGAGGAGGGAGAGACCTGCTTTCCCACAGTGAGGAGTAAGTACATTGCCCAGTGAGACAAATTACAACAGTGTGGCACTGATAGGACTGAGTATGCAAGGAAAAGAGAGGGGATTGTGCAATCACTTCCAGTAAACTAAATGTTCATTAGAGTAAAAATGATTCTCTTTCCTGTCTTTAAAATGACTAATGCCATAATTAATATAGTAGATCGTACGTGGAGTCTCAGCACAAGACATCAAAGGCTTTGTGTGTAGATTCTTCTCTTGCTCTGTCTTATTAGTGTATATATGGTGCCCTGAGGATACAACAAGCAGAACTACAGAATGCCTCATGAGCAGTTTAGATGTGAAGCTGAAGGTTTGCTCCAGACACAGAACAAGTGAGAGACTTTTGTTTCAGATAGGAGCAACTCTCAGGATCCTGAAGCCCCCAGGATACTTTTAAATAATGTAACCCAATCCAAATAAAATAATGAAAGGGGAAAAAAACGACTTTTTTTTTTTTTTCCTCCCAAAGTTATATTCTGTCTTAGAGACTGCCTGCCACATTTGTGCAGCTAATTGTGACTTTTCAAGCTGGACTCTGAATGCAGCAATCACCTTTCAGTGTCATCAGCAAACTCAGAGCTTCCTGACTGGAAATATCAAAACACTTCAGCAAGGTTATTTAGCAGCTTTCTTACACATTCAACATTACACAGGCAGGGTTTGGATGGTTCACAAGTATTCTCACTTTTTTTTTTTTTTAAATTGTTCAGCTGCTCTAATTTTCCTGTTTTGTGCTTATTAAAATACCTTCTTTACTGTCCACAGAAGAAAAATAAACCTGGCTTCATTTCTGGCAGTGTCCTTTTGCATTCTACCTCTTGTACATGTTATTGTACCTCTTTGTCTCTAGGAGCAGTCAGCATGTGGGTGGTTTGGAGAGATTTACATACTGATATTCTATTAAAGTTCCTTTTTATTCTGTAATTTAACTGCGGAGATTGAAGCGCTGTACATTATTTTGCCTGTGGTAAAATAGACCTATTTTTGCTTCTTTTTCTTCCTTCTTCTGATTGCTCGTTAATATTCAGAGTTTATCTTATCTGTTCCCCTCTTCATTTGGTTTGTAAATGATTCCTTTGCTTGCTTTTATTTTTAGGCCTGTTTTCAACTTTTGTTTAATCTTCTTGGTATCTTTTTTCTTGTTTGTTATTAAATTTTAAGTTATACTTTTAAGCTTCCTTTTCATATTTATTCCTTAAAATGCCAGCTGCTCTGTCTACTACTGACTGTGTGAGCACAGAGAAATGGAGCTGTTCCTCCGGCGTAGTACAGATTGCTAATTTTAGTCTAGCTTCCTCAGGTGCCAAGAGCAGTGCTGGGTGGACTTTAGCCTTTCACCCTTGCAACAGCTGTCATTAGACATACTACCATAATAAGCAGAAACAGACACTAGTGTACAACAAGCCACCATTCAAGTGGTGGGGTGACACCAAGATGTGAGTTGCTCTAGCAGCCCTACAGGAGCTATTTCAAGGAAAGTTTTGAATCCAGACATTTCCCTTCAGCTCTCATTCCCTCCACACCTCCCTGCTGAGATGCCTGGTGGATCTACACCTGAGTGTGCTTGCTGGTGGACTACAGTTATGGTTGCTAGCATGTGTGCTGAAAGGTCTGCTCTTTGTCACCTGGGCTCCAGATTCCCATGGCTGGGGGTCTCCTGTGCTCTCATCACACATTGTCTTTGCAGCATGTGTGTCTTGTCTTCCCAGCCCTGCTTATGAGAGCATGGTGTGCTGCAAAGGGGAAAGGACTCTTATTCCCTGTGAATGGATCTACCTTAGTGTAACTGCTGTGACTCCAAAGAAGCTATCTCAGTCTTAGAGACACTTAGGCAAGCATTGAGCCTGCCTGTCCTTGGCTGACTACTTCATCAGAGCCTGTTTAGTTTCCTGTCATATTTATTTTAAATAAAATTTCACTTATTTTTGTTGTCTTCCTTGTCTCATATCTTAGCAGTCATTGGCCCTATCTGCTTTCAGAAGCGCTTTCCCCTTTTCATTTCAAATAGATTTCAGATCTGACAAAAGTAAAATTTGCCTTTTTTCTAGCATTGCTTCTCTCCAGTTTCCTGAAACCAGCCCTTGTGGTATTCATCCTTTAGCAGATAACTGCAGAGAAGGTGTCCCACTGGGCTCTGTGTTAATTTTTGTCTTGTTTTGATCTTAATTCCTCTCATTTTTTATCTTTTGAATTTCCTCTATTAACCATCAATGAGCCAACTCCCTTTCCCAGCCCTTTCTGCAGCATCTTCTGCAAAGCCATACACATCCACACCTCTCGGACATCATCCTGGTTTTATACAAGGTTGGATTCTGCATGTCCCTGTCATGGTTTGAAGCATGGTTTCTCTCTCAGTGCATGATACCATTCTTAATACAAAAAATGGACCATTTTGAAAATTTTTTGCCTATGTGTTTTCGCCAATGCAACACAGCACACATTTAAGTATGCAGGTGCACCTGACCTTGTGTCCTGCTTCTTGTACTGTGCAATGTCACGTGTAACAAGAGAGTTCCAAAAATAATATGTAATAATCACATGATTGATGAGCAGTACATGGTGAAGTTGACATTTAAAGAAAAATAGAAAAATTTAACACAGGAATATTGTGTTATTTAGCAATGGAGGACATATGAAAGCCGAAACAGACAGATATAATTCTTCTGAAATGTCATACAATTTGTTGGTAGCAATGACAATATTCGAATCTTTCAGTGCACTTGTTATTGTCAGAGGCAGGTCAGTAGACTAGATGGAGCCAACTGTGATCCATTATGACAATGACTAAGCCCTTAGGGACAAAATAGTCTTTGGGTTGCTTTGCATGCAATTGCTAAATGCCCAGCTTTTGCTGGACATTGGTAAAGTACTGATCTATGTTTTATATATGATCTACCTGTTGAAAACTGAAACAGTTTTTTGCATTCCTAATTTGCTTTGACTGTACATGATTCATTTTTCTTCTTTGCTCTGTGGATTTGGTGCATCCAAACTCCTGCTTTTCAATTGCATGTATCTCTTTATGCAGGATCATAAGTGGCATTACAGTTTTTATGTGTATTTTGAGATTTTTATAGGAATTTTGAGAATAATTCTCAGAAAGCACATTCTTATTAGAATAACGGTTTTTTTGGGTGGGGGTCAGAGGCTCAGGTCTGCAAAATAAAAGCAGTTTATCTTCTCCCAGAAAAGGTGTTTAGGACCTTTCAGAGGTGCTTATTCCCTTGTTGACTCAAATCTAGTCAAACAGCAAAAATAGATGAGAAGAGGAACACAGTAATACATCAGATTTTCAAGCTGTAGCCTCTGTTGTTTATAAAGAAGATACTATGTGAGTTAACTTAAAAGGCAAAAGAAAGGAGCTTGCATGAAAGTGGAAGCAGAGTCAACACTTTCTTTTTGATGCTGCCTCTGGCAGGTTTGGTTGTATTTCTGGCACTTGAGTTTAGATGATATTTTCAAGGCACAATGTTATCTAAAGGTGAGATAGATAAAGAGTTGCTTCCACCTGCTGCCATAGGTTCTGAGTGATCAGAGCTGCTATAGGCAGCTGTAATTGAAGTGTTTAGTGTTTGCTAAATATGGTTATTACCTGGGGGTTCTTGAAATATTATTTGCATTTTTTTTTGTGGTCACTGGATTCTCGTGATTATGAGATGTAATAGACTTTTTATGCTACAGTGCAACTGTTGAACATTTTAATTGGAATGCCATGTCAAATTTTTAAATTAAAAATCAAATACTCAAAGCACCAGTGCTTTTTGGATTGCTACAATTAAAACCTAATTGAATTCTCCCACCAAAAAATATCCTGTGGAAATTTAATTACAGAAGTGTAAAAGAGCTGATTTTTAAAACATATTAATTTTTAATTAGGAAAAATCTGAAAGGCAAATTACTAAGTTTTAAATTTTCCAAAACATGAATATAGAGTTGCCATGTGGCATGGTAAAGAGAAGATATAAGATCTACCTTCCTAAATGACTATATATCACAAGACTTTAATCTTACCTGCATAAAATAAAAAGTGATGGATACCTGTGTTGTGGACCCTCATAAAAACTCTCCATGCATGTCAGTTCATCAAAAGACTAAATTAAAAGTTAAAGTAGCTTCAAATGAAAATTTGGAGCAGGATGTAAAGGAGGCGGTTAGCTGGTTATTTCCAAGTAAGGTATAAGGTATACCCTTCTCTTCAATGTTCACCTGCTGATTGACAAGAGAGCTCTTCAGTCAACATGAAGGTTAGTTTAGATCACATTCTTAGGTACTTACTTCCCCTGATGTACTGCAGGGTCTCTGACTCCAGGGCTGTGCTCTAGAGAGCAGGCACAGCAGAGCTAGGCATTGCATCACACTGTATTGCTCTGCTTTTGTTTGATCTACCATTACACACCCAGGAAGAGTCACACAGCATTAACAGGGGTGAAGAAACCATTGACAGCGTAGGTGGGCTCAATTTGGCTCATCAGGACATCTCCCATTGATTTTGGCTGTTTATGATTGCATGCAAAGTGTGAGAGTTAGCAAATTAGAACAGGTGTCAAGGGAGCTTAGAAAAGAACACCACCATTATTAGGTAGAGAGGAAACTATTACAGCTCTATTTCTTTCTTAATAACTTTTGTTACTTAAAAACGTGCATCCCACAAACTAACTCTCTGGTTTGTGGTGCTGTGTGATTTCATGATACAGCAGTTAGGAGACAATTTGATTTAAAGAAAAAAAAAATAGTCTAACTACAGGTCTCTGGAGACTTGCTGCTTAATGATATACACTTAAAAGTATAACAAATAACAAAATGAAGAGGAATGGTGCCTGTAAGGTACATGCTGATCTGGATTTTCTCAGTCTCTTACAGCTGAAGCCAGGGCAGCGTGTGACAGTCACTCAGGACTTGCACTCAGCGAGCCTGGAGAGCTGGGTGAGCCCTACCTGAGCAGACCCTGCAGGGTATGAGCTGACTTCCATATGCACCAGTTCAGCCTTCCGTGTTTGTGATTTGGAGCATGGTGCCAATCCCAGTGATTGCTTGATTTTATATTGGAAAGCCTTTCCTGGCTTAGAGAACAAAGGAGAAGGAACTTGCTCATGGTTAAGATGCACAGCTGGGAAAAGGAAACTAAAACCTGAACCAGAAACCTGCTTGTTTTGGTGGGGTTTTTTGTTTTCTCTTTTCCTAAACACTACAGTACTAAATAAGGCTATTTCTTGCCTGGCTCTTTTCTTTTTCCACAACGTGCAGCTTTGATGTTTTTCCCTATTGCTCCACTCAAACTGGAGAAATCATACCTTTGACCATGACTAGTCTGGTGCTAGTAGCAATTCTCTGGGAAGAAACTTGAGATAGGAAGGTTTAAAACACTAGTCTTTCATTTCCTGGATGAGCACGGCGCTCATCCAAGCCACCAAGAAGAAGAAAAAACGGCTGCTACTGCTGAACCCAGGACACTGGTATATAAAAGGAATTGTATACTCCCTCTCAACACACCTATATGAAGATAAATGAGGCAGAAGGTGTGCCCTGTCTTCTTTCTGAAGACTATAGTATACAGGTAAACCTGTGGGTTTTCTGACTGCTTAGAGCAGATTATTTTTTTTTCTCTAGAACATGAATTTGATGTCAGAACCTAAATTCTATGTTTCAGTCACTTTTCTGCTTTTCTGTTTTTCTAGATGTGTCTACTTTTTTTATTCACTATTTCAGGCACTTTTCTAGATTTCAGCCTATCTAAACTTTTCAACGTGAGAAGTGGTTGTATGTATTGGAATCTCATAAAATGCTAGTTCCTTAACTGAGGAAAAATATTCCAACATATTGTGAAGCTTCCTGGTAGCTTTGCAACCTTTGTCCTTCCCATGGTGATTTAATAGGCACTTGAAAATGAAGGCATGAAGTATGATTTGTTTAACATGTAGGTTGATGAACTGTTTCTCATCTTCAGGTGTCATCTTGAAAGTCACTTGCAATCTGACAATTTTGTTATCTTTCATATCATTTCTCATTGCATATTTACACAATCTGCTGTTTATAAGCAGGTATTACAACAACCTATGTGTTTTCCACTTATACCTAACAAGTATACTCATTCCTCAAGGGTTTTTACTTATTTTTATTTTTATAATAAAAAGAAAAGCAAAAAGTATATTTATAGAATTAGCTTTTAAGCAAATCCGAAAACTGAGAAGCAGTAAAGGCTGGAAAAAGCCTTTGGAATTAGAATACCCACATCAGGATAAATAAGTGAATGAATGTAGAGTTCATGTGGTAGACACTCGGTTGACCATAGTGGAAACAATTTCGTGCTGGATAGGGATTCAAGATGTTTCTGCTTTCTACAAGATTGCCTTCACAGCTGAGTCTTGTTAACAGGGCAAAGTCAGCCAGATTAGTTTAAATAGCTTTCAGATCTGTAAGGATAGGTCTTTTTGTGCTCCTTCTCTGTGTTTCTTTCTGTTAAAAGTCATATTAAAAAAAATAATCAGAAAAGAGATTGTCTGTATAAAACCAATAAGTTACATCAGAGGAAACTCAATATAATCCATGTGAATCAAGTTTGTCAGTCACTGTCAGGAGATTAGGATTTACTGCTTCCCTCCTTTCCATCTGTAAGAACAAAAACAGCTATCCCTCCTTCTCTGACAAGATTATTGAGTTTCTGCCCAGTGCACCTTATTCCTTCAGGAGACAGGGTGCTGATAAGACTAGCAATTCATTTGATGCTGTGTTGCAAATCTTGTATTAAGAGTACTGAAAACATGGAAATGTTAGTATTGAAAAAAAAATAAACCCGCACAAAAAACCAAAACCAACCAAACCAACCAACCAACCAGCCAACACCTCCCCCCAACCAACCAATCAACCAACCAAACAAAAAAAAAAATACACATGGAAAGAGTTTTTAAAGTGAAAAGCATCTGCAAACTACGCACTGGAAAAATTCTCCCTTAAGGAGGGAAGTTAAACAACAACACGCAAAGCATGCAGGAAGGTACATGAGTTTGGAAGTAGGCTGAAAATAAGTCCTTTAGCAACCTTGGCCTCAGTCATTTAAAACCCTGTACTACCACACTGATAGTCTGTGGTGTTGTGTACTATTCCAGTTTTGCTTCACAGTGTAGCACTGTCCATGGACATCTGTTGATGCAAGATTAACTCTCGTGTCATACTCGTCCCTCTTTGCATGGTGGGATCTAGCTTGCAGGTGACTACTTTAAAATTAAATGGTCAGAACAGCCAAATTTGGTAAAAGGCTCTTCTCAGCAGATACTGGTTAGAGTGGCTTGTGATGTCTGAAAAGGTTTAGGTGAATAGAGTCTGAACCAAAGCAAGCTAAGCAGAAAGCTATTGATTAGTTTCTTTCACATTAACTTCATTCGATGTTCTTGTAATGAAGGTTTATTTGTAGTCGACTAATAGGAAGACAGCATCATGACATAAAAATCCAGCTGAAATAAAGCAAGGCAATTACAGGTTGTCCACTGGGTTGATGTAATAATCTTTTGTTTCAGAACAGCTGAGTTCTGGACCCCAGGTGTAACCCTCTAGCAGATGCTTCTGTCAGCAACAAGAGTCCTGTTTCAATACGTCTAGAGCAGAGATGCTGGTAAACCACGTTTTGGGTGGAAAACAAATAACCTTTTCAGTGAAGAGGCTTTTTTCTGAAAAAGAGGAAACTAGGAATTCTTTTCATCTTTCTGGTTACGACAAAGTAATATAGAATTCCTTGGGTTGCATTTCCACTGTAAGAACATGGATGTAGGAATTTATTTAGAAAACAGAAAACAAAGAAATAGGTGCTACGCACATATTTAGATATTACCAAATCCAGACAATACGTCGGAGTGGTTTTGACATTTTCAAAAAGATTACTATATGAATTCTTAAGATCCAAACCTCTTACATCTCACTAAAATTTGTTGGGAACATGATGATTTTTAGGTTTTCTTTTACGAAGAGTGCTTATTCACCAAAACGTTTCTCAAAAATATATCAGCTGTATTAAAGTGTACAGAAAGATTTTTAAGATCCAAAAATGAAGGTAGATATGAAGAAGGATCACCTAAAACCAGTCCCTGCATCATCCATCACTTTCTGTTATTCAGTGATTACTGCATCTACCTGGGCTATGTAAGACCTCAACTCAAATCCCTTCTCTAACAGACTTGAAATCCTGTGCCCTATGTTCCTGGGAAATACCAGCTATATAAGTTATAGATCTGATTTCTCTGCCAAAGGCTATTTTCTTCCTTTGTGATTTAATCTTAAAAATATCAAAGGCAGCCTGGGTTTGGCCTTTTCGGAAATGCTTGATGTCAGGGTGACTGTGTCTGATCAAGTGAAAGATCAGGCATAGACATAACATGGGCTTTGGCAGATGAGATGCAATGTATAGCAGCAGAAACAGAACCTCCACCCTTGTCTTACAGTGCTTTTTGTCTCAATGATACTTAAAAAAAAAGAATCCACAGATTTTTTAATATCAAAAAAATGAAAAATTTACCCTTTAATTTTGGAAATTTCCCATCTGGCAAAGCACAAGGTATATGCCCAAATTTGTGTTGGAGGAGGACAGCTCTGATGAAGTGGACCGGCTTCTTTCGGATACATAGGGTTAAATCTGTGACTAATTGCTTTGGGTGAACCTTGGCTTTGAGCATAAGGCAAACCCCATTGACTTCAGTGGGTCTGCTGATTTTCTAAAAGCTTAGCATATGCACAAGTGCCTGGGTACATTGGAGCCACTGGAAAATGCAAAAGGCGAAAGATAGGCCCCTAAACCTGAAATCTTAAAAATATGCATGAAAATGTGAATACAGAACAAAGTATGAAACAGTCTCTTGCCTACATTATGCAATATATGCCTCACAATAAATATATGAAGACTCAAGCACTGAAGAGCAGTCAACTTTGAGGAGTTAGACACACAGTCATGACCCTATGACTTGCCACCTGGTCCTCTTTCTATTAAGTGCAGTATGTGTCTTATGAGAAGTGGCTGAGGAAACTAGGGCTCTTTAGCCTGAAGAAAAGGGGGGCTCAGAGGACATCTTATCACCCTCTACAACTACCTGAAGGGAGGTTGTAGTGAAGTGGAGGGCAGTCTCTTCTCCCAAGTAAGAAGTGACAGGACAAGAGAAAATGACCTGGAGTTGTGCCAGGGGAGATTTAGATTGGATATTAGGAAGTACTTTTACATCAAAATGGTTGTCAAGCATTGGAACAGACTGCCTAGGGAAGTGGTGGAATCACCATCCCTAGATTGGAAAGACACGTAAACGTGATACTTAAGGACTTGGTTTAGTGCTGGACTTTGCAGTGCTGGGATAATGATTGGATCATTGTACTGTGCATTGCCTGTGTTTTCTGACTTTTCATTTCTTTTTTGTTGTTTTCTATAATTATTGTCATTATTGCTATTGTTGGTATTCTGTTCATTATCACTATATTTTATTTCAGATGTCTCAACCTGTGGGTTTTACATTCCTTTGATTCTCACCATGCCCATCACTTCAAAGCTCAAACTTGTTTCTAGTTCCATGAGAAGCACCATTAAGTTGCTATGCATGCAAATATATGCATTAAATGCTTATTTTCTACCCAGTGAGCTTTCAGACTTGGTCCTGATCCCAAGACATTTGATGGGGGTAAGGGATCCTGCCATTAACTCCAGTGGGCTTAATTAAGCCTTAAACATGTTGTCTTCAGGGAGAGCTTATGCTAGAATTAAAAGGGAAAATGTCAGCCTTTAACCTTTGGCCATGTACAGTTATTGGATATGATTCCTCCCAGTTGCTGGACATCGCAGTACCTAGAAAGCTCAGCTCTGTGTAGCCCTGCCCTCCCATTGCTTTGGCAGTCATCACTTTTGCAGAAGCTTTCACAAGGAGTTCAGCCTCAGCTTGCTCCTTCCCCCACCTCCCATGTGCCAAAAATATGCCAGTTACAGAACAAAAGAAATATCACAGAGTCAGTTTGGTGGGAGAGCTACAGAGCCCAGCAATTACCTGCTGTTATCACTGTGCCTGTGCTTTCTGTCATGTTATATTTCACGTTTGCAGAGCTGTGTGTATTTGCTCTTTCATCACTGTTGCACACAAGCTGCAATCAGTTCATTTTATGGATGTCTTCAGCTAAATTCTTTGTTGATTTTAACATGACAGAAGTTGAAAAGATTACATATTATAAATAGATAATTAATATATCAGCACAGCTTGTTGCTCTGTGTCTCTATCTCTTTATGAGAACCAGTTTTAATGTTTCCTCTCCCTTTCTCTCCTCCATGTACGCTGCCTGAGAATTAGAATGAAGCCTGACAGCTTGATTAAAATTTCACCTGATATATTTCTGTTTTAATAGAGGATTCCTCTCTCTTGAGTAAATGGGTCAGGTGTAAAAAAATAAATCACGGGTCATTTCCAAGTACAGTAATTTTTTCCTAATAATTTTTTTTTTTGTTTAGTTTTGACCATATTGTGTGGATATGTTTATATTCTAGGATTTTCATTAAACTAATGGATGAACATTTTATAACATTGGTGAAATTATCTTCTGAATGTTATCTTGTGGAAGAGATGTACAATTTTCATTTTTTAAATGGTAAACTGAGGCACTGGGTTGCCTCCCTTGCAGATAAGGCTAGAATTAAACTCATGCATCCCGAGACCCCAGTCATCTCCTGAACACCCTTCTACTTCCAAATCACAAGTAATATCCATAGCTAGCACACTAAAGAACATCAGCTTTGCTTAATAATTGTTCAAAAGATACATGATTTTCTACAAAATAAATTTAAACCCCCTTAAGTTTGGTTTTCTTAGCTACCTTCCTTCCATAAATCTCTTAAAAGTATTTTATGCATCCTGAGATCTTGTGATCCTGCTATGGAAAATTAGTGCAGCACATACCACTTTCTGGAGTTCGCAAAGACCTTTCTGCAGCTTTAAATAGAGGGGAAGCATAAGCATAAATCCAAGATGAGAAGTCGGAATAGGACAGAGATATCTCTACAGCCTCTTCATAATTCATAGGTCAAGTCACTTTGCAAATGTTGTGCTTGTCAACATGAGATTTTATTACTTTTTCATACACTAGTTTGGGAGTGCACATTTGTGTGTGACAGGAATAACTCCAAGATGTTTGAGTGAACAAAGGGGGAGCAGAAGGACCTTAAGCATTTGGGGTGAGGACATCTGAGGGTCAATGCTGCAGTGAATTTAGGTCCTATGCATCCCCTCAGCTCCAAGCCACATATTAAACCCTTTATATGACCAAGATTGCTAAAGCAAATACTCCTTCCCTGAGAAAGCTAAAGTGGAGCAGTGACTGGGAAATGACGATAAAAGCTATGGGGATGAGGAGCAGTGACTGTATTTCTCTGTAGTATGAGTAATACTCTGAAGGTGGTTTGGGAATGGGTCCCAGCACTACTCACCTCAACCTTTCCTCCTGGGCATCCTCAGCCATAGCAGAGGGTGCAGGAGGAACCTGTCAGAGCCCCAAAAGACTGTGCCTTATTTTGATCCTTAGCCAGCTTTTCCTCCTGGTGAAATCTCACTGAATTCAACTGAGGTGTAAGTGAAATAGGAATGTTTCTGTTAGTGTATATGTATATTTGCTTGCAGAGCACAGCATGGCAACACCCCATGGAAGAACAAACTTATATAACAAGGACCTCAGCTGAAGGACACTATGTAGAATAACAGAAAAGTGGTTTAACTATGAGGACGATTTATTATCTGAAGAAATGTAGCAAAGAATCTGAAAGCCATGTATTTCTTTCACATACAGTAGGATCCCCAACCCAAAGCTCTCACCATCTTAAGAAAAGTTTTCAGAGGTGAATGTCATTAATATGGCCAGAATTTAGTTTCAGTTGACTACTCTTCTCCTTCTAGGAGCCAAATTCTGTCCACAATTATAACCTGTCTGAACCTTTTTGTTTCATTGGTACAGTAGCTAAATAACAGTGAAGATGTATTGACCTAGTACACTGAAAATGCAGTGTGTTTTGAATATAATGAGGCTAGTATTAACATCCAACCTGACTTCAAAATTTATAAAAATCTGGACAGAACATTCTTGTTTATAACACTTGAAACAGTTGCATATGTAATTTTATCTCTGCTAGTAGGCACCGTTTATACCGTTAAAGCAATATAAAATGCCCACTATAATTTGTGCTCAGACTTGGTAGGTTTTAATGGTGCTTTGTGGCAGTTTTTCAAGAATTCTTCTTTAACAAGATATCTTTTAGAATCCACATGAAACATTTAGCTGTAAGAAAGCACAGTGTAAGTATTTCTGGTTTAAAAAAGATCCCTAAATGCTGCTGCATGGTATCACTCACAAGACACTTTGGAAAATTTTATTTTTCTTTAATGAATAAAGCATATAAAAAGTAATCTCCTGAAAGGAGCTTGTGTTAGTTCCTAATCCTTTTGGCTTCTGTTAACTACTCTGCAAATCTCTGATGCACTATAGTTCAATAAATAGACAACCTTCTCTGTTCTGTGTTTTGATTCTTTTGCCTTTAATGTAAGATAAAACAGCCAGCTGAGTCGGAAGGGAATTTCTAAAGATTTCTGGAAAAAATAGAGAAAAAGACAACACATTAAAATATGTGCATGAAGGGCTGTTGGTGGTTCCCAAGCACTTCTAAAATATACTGAAAAAAAATGTGTTGTTTTTTTTTAATATAAAAACCAAAACACAACAGTTTTTCTGGATGGGTTTTAAAAGTTGAGAACTGTCCTCATTAAACCATGAGTCACAATGATGACAAGAGCAAAATGTTGTAGAGATTTTGTTAAAAGTGCACTTCAAATTCCCAGAGGCATTTACCTAATGTCCATTCAAAATGGATTTGAGGGCTAGTCTAATTTATACAGATGTTCAAAATCTGCAATGGCCTTTACCAGAGAAACTGCAATATTTTGATATTTGTTTTGTCCTAAAACAAGGAATGGAAATTGCAAAATTTTGCACAAAAATAATAGAAGCCATTTCTTAAAACCTTCAATATAGAAATATCAAAATGTTTCGTTGAGACGGTTGAGAGACGGTTGAAACACTTCATTTAGACTTCAACTTTTGATTTGGATGAGAAAGACTAATATAACTGGAGTGGAGAAGCACAAAAAGTCATTAAAATAAATGGCTTCGATCTTGTTATTTAGAAAGTGAACACACAGGTAAATTCTTATCAATTGCTTTATTGGGGCAGGGTGTGTATCTGGAGGAGAATTGGTTCTATTGCTCTGGAAATGAATTTTATAAAAAACCTGTGAACACTGTGGTTATTTGTAGCTTATGATTAGGATTATGATGGCTATTCTGATGGTGATATTACTGTAGGGATCTGTTACAGACCTCCTGATCAAGAGGACTCTGTGGATGAAGCACTCTACAGTCAGATAGGAAAAGCCTCATGCTCGCAGGCCCTTGTTCTCATGGAGGACTTCAACCATCCTGACATCTGTTGGGGGGATGGTACAGCCTGGCACAAGCAATCCAGGAGATTCCTCGATTGTGTGGAAGACAACTTCCTTCTGCAAGTGATAGAGGAGCCGACAAGGAGGGGTGCCATGCTTGACCTCATGCTCACCAACAGGGAAGGGCTTGTTGGAAATGTGATGCTTCAGGGCAGCCTTGGATGCAGCGATCATGAGATGGTCGAATTCAAGATCCTCAGGACAGTGAGAAGAGTGTGCAGGAAGCTCACTGCCCTGGACTTCAAGAGAGCAGACTTTGGCCTGCTTAGTGAGGTCCTATGGGATATAGCCCTAGAGGGCAGGGGGGTCCAAGACTGTTGGCTGATATTCAAGGATCGCCTGCTACAAGCTCAGGAGTGTTGCATCCCTACTAGAAGGAATCTTGCCTTCCTCTTTACTAGAGCTACCTATAATATCAGCAGCTGATGGAAGACTTTTCAGTCTTGCCAGTACACGTGTTGCAACAGATCACAGTGAAGGTTTCTTTAATGTTTTCCTTTTCTACTCTTTCCAGGAGATTCTTTACTTCCTCTTGCTTACATAAAATGTGCACATACCTATGTCCTAAAATGGACAATTGTGATTAAATCCATGGAGTCAACTGTTTGCATGAACCCCTGCTGCACATTCGTGTTTGAAGGGTGCAGCTTCAGAAAGGAAACTTGAAATATTTGTGAAATTCTAATGGAGTCATATGTGGAAAAAGCGAAGTGCATTCAAGTCTACCAGGAGTTAGGAAAATAACTCCTGCAGTCTCTGGGGAAACCAACCCGGAATGAAAGTTGTTTTGCTGAAAGCACTTACTAGAACATAATGGTCAGTGAGAAGAATAACAGATGGCCAAAAGTCAAATCTAAGAGAGAGGGTTTCTTCCATAGCAAATATATGACTCCGCGTACTAATTCTACCTGAAGCATCCTAGAGTGAAAGAAGAGAGCAATTAGAGACCAGGAGGGCACAAACTATCCTGTTAAAGCTGCTAATTGTCATTGCAGATTTTCTGGGATGATCCAATTGACGCATGCATGTCTGGCATACTGCTATATTAAACAGTTCTAACTAGAAAGAATTACTTACTGTCAGTTTTGTAGTTCCAAGTAAACTGGTGACCGTAAGATCATAATCTCAAAGTGCTACATATGAATAAGAACCTCTCAGAGATTCAGCAACTTGTGGAAGACTGACTATTTATTGGCACCACCACCACCACTGGTTTTCTGAAAGTTCAATTCTAGAAAATAGCCCATCTTAAACTATTTTGAAGCTCTGTTGTGCTGCTTTTCTGACATATTTACTAGAAACTGATATTGATAATAACAGTGTTACCTTCATTCAACCGTTTGGTATTTCTGCATGTGTAACACTGACAACTGTGGTGGGTTGACCATGGTTGGATGCCACATGCCCACCAAAGACACTCTATCACTCACCTGCTCAGCTAGACAGGGGAGAGAAAATATCATAAAATGCTTGTGGGTCGAGGTAAGGACAGGGAGAGATCGCTCACCAATTACCATCACAGACAAATCAGACTCAACTTGTGGAAATCAGTTTAAGTTATTATCAACCCAGTCAGTGTAGGATCATGAGAAATAAAAATCTTAAAAACACCTTCCCCCTACTCCTCCGTTCTTCCCAGGCTTAACTTTACTCCCAGATTCTCTACCTCCTCCCCACCCAGCAGCACTGCTGTTGTGCAGTAACTTTTCCCCCTTCTTAAATACATTGTCATAGAGGCACTACCAGCATTGCTGATGGCCTTGGCCAGTGGCCAGTCCATCT
>JAVHNC010045739.1:0-28619 GCA_034782935.1 Micropsitta keiensis | reverse complement strand
AGAAATTCTTTACTGTGAGGGTGGTGAGGCACTGGAATGGGTTGCCCAGGGAAGCTGTGAATGCTCCATCCTTGGCGTGTTCAAGGCAGGGCTGGATGAAGCCTTGGGTGGAATGGTTTAGTGTGAGGTGTCCCTGCCCTTGGCAGGGGGGTTGGAACTAGATGATCTTAAGGTCTTTTCCGACCCTAACTATTCTATGATTCTATGTTTTTATCTCCAAAACTGCAGCTGTCCTAAAGATATCCAGAAAATTTATCCAGATAAGATAGAGGAGTAGAATAATGGCATGATAACTTAGGGGTTTTTTTCTTGTTCAAAATCCAAAACAGTCCTTGTCCTGGGAGTCCACCTGCTGTCAGAAGTGCCAGTGTTACTAAAGGGAAAAGCTAAAATGAAGGAAATGCTGGATGCTGCAACTTGTTGAAGCCTAGGTTGGTTAAAGACTGTTAAGAAAGAAGGAAATTGAAAGGAGTGCTTCAAAGCTGGTGCATTTTCTTCAATTTTTATTTCTTTTTCCCCGCAGCTGTAATATCTGTTGTTTCTTCCAGTTCAGGGAAACAGTGATGGTTGAGGTTTTTATACAAAGGTGAATGGTCCTGTGCTTTTATAGCTTGGTGAAGAAAAGATATTACAGATGAAAGATAAATTATTTATCAATATGAAAGAGACAAGCTTGTCCTTGCAGGCTAAGTCTGAAACAAGGTCACGTAATCAGCTACGTTAGGTGGCTAAATGCCTAACTTCTGAACTTAAGGGGTAACTGCTCTGCAAAGGTGGTATCTTGGCTTATTTTCTGCACTGAGGTTGCCATATGTTTGGGTAGTTTTTTATTCATCTCTAGAAAGCTGACAAGAAATACTAGTTTACTTTATAGCTATCTCCCCTTAGCTGATAGAAGTGTTACAGATCAACTACTAGGAAAAAAAAACTACTAGGAAAAAAAAGACTACTAGGAAAAAAAACCTACTACTACAGATCAACTACTAGGAAAATATTCAGGGCTCTAGTTGATTTCCTTTCCTCATTTACATGTGTGCATGCACACAAACACATATGTAAGAAGGAGGCAAAGAATGCAGAGCTTCCTAAAGAGATTGATCAAGCCCATGAAGAAGCTTTAGCATCTCTTGCTGGCACACTCTCCTAAAAGGGGTCACCTGGTGTCAGAGGTGTGATAGAATATTATTTGCATATTCACATCAGACCACACCACTTACTAATTCCTTTGCTTTTACTTTAAAGATCACTGTTGATACCAAATAACAACATGTATAAGCTGGACCCTTGTTTGCAGTCAGATACAGTTTAAGGATTCATAATTTCCTAAAGCAACATCCTTAATAGTCTTTCAAGGAATTATTTTAAATCTTTTTATTTATATATTGATTTTCATAGTAAATTAAAATGTGACCTCTACAGCATCCTGTTGGGAGAAAGACAGAGATGTAGAATTTTTCTGAGAAAGGTCTTGACTATAGACCAGGCCTTAAAGACTGGAGGCAGACAGGTATCTGTACACTAGTGTATCTACACAGATAGACACAAAGGCAACATATGCAGCTTTCTTACACTTACAGGCATTTGCTAATCATCTGAATAAGGAAGAAGCATTCCTGAAAGCAGCATAAGCTTGTATGGAGGGTGCTATTCTAGAGGTTCAAAGCTTGCTTCTCTTCATAAGGTTTTGCTGATGTGCATCACCATGCGTGATGCGGGTATGCAGTTTCTGGCTGTGAAATTTGCTTGGGGTATGTGCACTGTAGACCAGTCCCTCAGTGAAAGGAGAAGAGAAACTGGTGCAGAACTTCTTGGAGAGAGAAGGTAAAAGATTGTGTGACCCAGCTATGTGGTCCTAAGAAAAAGTCTGAATTGCCCGAGATATTTGCAAGGACTGTAGAGGTAGACTGGAAGTGAAAGTCTTGGACAGTTGCTGTGGTCAGTGGGTGTAATTGGGTACCATGAACACTTTTAAAAAATAGCACTTGTTTTGATGTAGGCCATTTATTTTGAATAATATTTTTTAAACCACCTAAAAATTTGCATTAATAACTTGTGCTTAAAAAATATGGTGCATGATATTTTGTTGGTTTTTCTTCACTTTGTGCTGGGAATGGCTTTCTAAGGGCATTTATTTTGACTGGCAAAAGTTATAACTGTTGCCAAGCAAGAGCATCATCTTGCTCTCCAGGGCTTTGGGTTTATTAAATGCTGATGGGTTTAAAATCAGTTGCCACTTAAGGGTTGAGAGAAGCCAACTTAGAGATCCATTGTAAGACAACATACTGCTAATCATACTACATCTACAAAGTGCACAATTAAATATTGTACTAACTTCCCTAATTGTTTTTTCAGTGTAGATCTTTTATGAATCTCATTTAATTAAGGTCATCTTCATTATGTTTCAAATTTCATATATTGCATGATTTACCTTTATCATAGAGTGCAAGAGCAGCTGAGATTATAAGAACTGGTGTGAAACAACCCAAAGCAGTGTTGTTAAAGTGTATATATGTCCATCTGTTATGCAGTTTCTGCTTACTTTATGCTTTTTATACCACTATTAAACGTGCTAGAGACAGATGTATTTCCAGTCCCTCCTTGCAAATTGCCATTGACTTCTGTGTGAGATTTTAAGTGCTGTCTGAAAGAGAAAGCAGTGTAACATCGGAGTTATAGTTCTAAAATCAAAGACCTGTTGAGCTCTATATCCCTTCTGACAGAGGCCAACACTAAGATGCCTGTGGAAGAAGACGGAGCAAGCCTGCTGTTATTATGCAGAAAGCTTTTGCTGTCTCGAACAAGTATCATAAGCCAGGAACCTGCAGTGTTACACTTAGTACTCCTTTACGGGCTTGTCATTCCTTAACTTGCCTAATCTCTCTTTGAACATGTGTAAGCTTTAGCATCCATTGTGTGGCAAGGAGTTTTTTCAGCTTATATGTACCTTGTGCAGAGATTTTTTTTGGAACCTTTCACTTGAGAATTTCATAGGGCATCCATTAGGTCTTGTACTGAACACATCTATAAAAATAGATCCATATTACCCTTTCCTGTACCACTTGTAATTGTGTAGATCTCTACCACATGTGCTGTAAGTCATTGCTTTTCCAGGTTGAGGCATTCTGCACATATTTAGTAGTGTGTACTGTGGAAGCTGTTCCTTAACTTCTATTGCCAGTAGAAGCCCTTTGTATTTTTCTTTGGGTCTCTTGCCAACCTGAGCTCCAGCTGTGTCTTGGCTTTCCTGACCCTATCCCTATACAGCTGGGCAACATCCCTATACTCTTCCCTGCTTCCACTGCCTGTGCATTTCTTTCTTGCTCCTTAGTTTGACTCATCCATGGTGGTCTGTTGCCTTCCTTTCCTGATATTTTACACCTGAGATCAAGAGCTCTTGTGCTGTATGGGAAGTGGCAGTTTCCCAGGGAATCCTGTTGGCTAATTCCTTGAACAGCTGGGCCTGGCACTTTCATTGTTCTGTGTTTCATTCAGTTGCTCCATTCCCTTTTCTGTGGCACTGATTTTGAGACCGTTTTCTTAGTGAGTTCCTTTAAAGAGCTTTTTGACCTTTCCCTCACTGAGCACAGTAATCATGAATATGTGCAGTTCCTCTGCTCTTGCTTTTATCTTCATGAACAATATTTTTAAACCTTGCATTTTGAACAAGTACTCCTCAGGAGTGCGTTAAGCTCTTGATATCCTTGAGAAAGGATTTGTCATTCCCTTTTATACCTTCTGAAAGTTGTTCTGGAGCTATTGTTTTGGCCACTATGTCAACCTCCCCCATTTTCTATGTTTGACCTGTTTGGTTTTTTTTTTTCCTCCTCATTTAAATACAGTTCCAAGTTTTCTGAAGACTGCTTTTTTAATCTCTAATTATGCTATTTTCCCTGCTGTTAATGATAACTTTTTTAGCTTATGTTTGTATCAAACTTCAGTGTTCTAAACAGTGCTAAATCTTGACAGATGGTAGAAACACCATTAGCTGCTCCTCTTAACTTCTTTTTCTCAAGCTTCTTTATTCTGCTGTGATTCCTCTCCTTGAAATCAGACACAACTGTAGTGATTTCTTTGTGATTTTGCTCCTGCAAAGATGTGTACTTTATGGTTTCTTGGTAGATGATTTATTGACTGTCATATTGTGGACTAGACCTTTGCACAAGTGAGGACCGATACAGATGTTACATTCCTTACACAAATTAGAAAAGTCTAGCCTTTCCATGCAATAACTTTGCTGATGTCTAAAACTTAACCTTAGCATCATGTTCTCCTTTCCAGTGGTCTAGGTGTACATCTCATTAGGACTGTGGCGTTTGCCTTCTCAGGATTTCTGTTTTTCCTGTGCTTGTCACATTTGCTGTCATCCTTTTCTGGCTGGTGACTGGTAGTTTAATCCTAACTGTGCACCTATTCTGTCTGAGCTTAGAGTTTCAGTTCCTGTGGTTTTACATCACTGCCTGACATAGTTGAAGTTGGTCCAAGTCTAACCTGTCATCAGTTGACGAGTAGAGCCATGCTGTTTATCTGGGCACAATAGGGAAGGAGCTTATCTGAAAGATATTTAGATTTTTTTGATGGTTTTAATTATCTTCAATCTGAGTTACAGAGATTGATATTACTTCGTGTTAACACTGACTCACATGAAAAGACCAAAGATACAGCATGTCTTAGTATTTCCATTACTGAGATCTATTCAATGAATATATACTTACTAACAAAAATCAGAGGCTGAGAATTCCAGCTTATATAACTTCTGTGAATTGTTCATCTGAGATCTGGGTAGCACTATATTGTGTTCACTTTCTGTAAATAGAGGAGGAGTACTTTATTTTCATGAGTTACATCTACTTGGCTTTTTAATAAATGTCTAGAACTTCTCTGCCGATTTTCTGTGTCTGTAGAATATGTTCTTATATTGTCTGCCTTTTTGTAGAAGAATTTTCTGTTGCTTAGAAGGCTTTAGAAATCTGGGAAATGAGCTGATTAGTGACATGGATTGGTTTGAGGTGAGTATTACCCTCACAAAACATCTGTTGACATCACAATTACTTATTTATTCTTTAGATTTTGAGTTTTAAAATTATGTGCCCATGGAGTTAATGAAATGGAACTGTAAAGTGACCTCATCTGGTGTAGTGGGTCTTTCTGATAGAAGGTACAGGCATGAGAAGGAAAAGATGATTGGAAGCAGTCACTATGCATTTACTTAGGGTAAATCATGCCTGATCAACCCAGTTGGCTTCTCTATCAAAGTAACTAGATTTGAGAATGGAAGAATAGCAGCACGTCATTGACTTTAGCAAGGCTTTCAACATAGTCTCCTATAGTATTCTTTTATCCACACTGAGGATGCTATGGTCTGCAAGACTTTGAGCTCGGTGCGTAGAAACCTGTGTTTATGGTCAGGCTCAGAGGATAGTGTTTAAAGGACATACTACACCTGAAGGCCAGTAGCAAGTGGAATATCCTGGGACCTGTCCTGCTTAATGGCTTTATCAGTAACCTGGTGGAAGTAACAGAGAATGCTCTACTCAAATCTGCAGATTATACCAAATTAGCATGACCAGTTATTCCTCAAGGGCAGGGCTGCCATCCAAAGAGACCTAGACAGGTTGTAGGAATGACCCAGCAGAGGAACCTTAAGAAATTGAAGGAGAACAAATGCCATATCCTGCAGCTGGGAAGGAATATAACACATGCAGTAACTGAGGCTGGTACCTGCCTGGCTGGGAGCAGCTCTGCAGCAGGGGACATGAGCCCTTGGCAAGCACAAGCTAGGTGTGAGACAGCAGTGCCTTGGGCTGTGTTAACAGAGGCTCAGCCAGGACATCAGGGGAAGTCATTATCTCTGTCCACTCAGAACTTGTTCGGTTGCCCAGTTTTGCACACACATACAACCAGATTCAGGAGACGCATCAACTGGAGCATGTTCAATGGAGGGGGCACCAAAGATGAGCAGGGGTCCAAAACATGTATCCTATGAAGAGAGCATGAGAGAATGGATCTTACCAAGGCAGGACCTAATGATGGCTTTCCAGTGCCTAAGAGGATATTGAGGAGTTTTCACAGCGACATATGGTTGAAGAAGAAGGAGGCAAATGTTGCAGCAGGTTTGCTGCGAAAGAGGCCTGATACAGGAAAAGTTTTTGCCACAAGGACACTCAAGCAGTGAAAGAGGTTGCCCAGAGAGGTGCTGCAGTTTCAGACCGTGGAGGTTTTTAAGACGTGTCAACTTCAAGGCCTGGGCAACTGGGTCTGAAGCTCACGTCAATCAGTCTTGTCAGCTGTTTGATTGTACTCATATATTTCAGACAAAATTACAAAATTGTGTATATAGAGAGATAGACATACATATATATATATATGAAGAATTTGAGGTGCAGTAATCAAAGTCTTTTAGAGAGTCTATGAGAGAAAGCATTGTTGGTGATGTGAAATACAGAACAGTTAGTTATGGGAATTACCGTCTTCTGCTAGAGAATAGGTGCTAACTTACTGTTCCAGGAACAAAAGCCACTTTACTGTACTTTATATTCTTACATAGACTACTCAAAGGCAGAGTAGGTTTTTTCTTTAAAAGGAGAAGAAGGTGGGAAGCTGGGGACTAAAGGAGTATCAAGCAAAGGGCAAATGTGCTAAGAGTTCATAACTTTGAAGGTTGATAGCTGTCCTTTTGTCCCTGCATAGTTGTTTGTTCTGTCTTTATTCCTCATGAAAGCATTCTTTTCCTCTCTGGATCTTCATCCATCAGTCTTCTAGAACTCTTTAAATACTTTCTGTATTCTTTATTTATATCTGTTGGCTTTCTAATTAGCTGCAGCTTAAACCAGTTTAATTTTCAGATGACTTTGTATTTACTTTGTTACAATCTGAACCCAGCTAA
This sequence comes from Micropsitta keiensis, assembly GCA_034782935.1. Lineage (NCBI taxonomy): Eukaryota > Metazoa > Chordata > Aves > Psittaciformes > Psittacidae > Micropsitta > Micropsitta keiensis. Next base: position 21,736 of record JAVHNC010045739.1, on the reverse strand, counting down.
TTATTGTTTCTTATTGTCCTTGGGTAGGAAGGCTAGCATGGGAAGACAAACAGTCCCTGAAGCACTCAGATCTGATACTTTTCAATGCTTCTCATGGAAGAAAAATGTTTCCCTCAGTTACTAAGGCTTTGATGGAATTTGATAAGACTAGGTTTTAAACTCGATCCAAGTATATAGAATTCCTAATACACCAGCTAACAAAAGACGTAAGCCTAACAGAAGTGCTGCTGTATGTGAACAGCATTTTTTTGTTCTGCTTCTTAAAGGCTGTCGAGCGCTTTTTCCCTAGTGTGTCTGATTCATTTAGGCTGGGTTTCTTGTGTTTCTGTGTCTCCCAAGTAATCAGGATTGAATATGTCCATCAGTGTAACATCTCAGTTTAAAAAAGCTCAGTTGAATGAGCTCAGCATAGTCTTGTTTCAGGACAGTATTTGGACACAAGGCATATGTGCTCTTTTTCTTTTTGCGTGTAGCTGATGCTTCCTACTTCTGTCCGTGCCTATGGCAGGGACACCTTCCACTAGGCCGGGTTGCTCAAAGCCCTCTCCAACCTGGCCTTGAACAGTGCCAGGGATGGGGCAGCCACAGCTTCTCTGGGCATCCTGTACCAGTGCCTCATCACTCTCACAGAGAAGAATTTTTGCTTACATGAAAGCATAAAACACTCAACTATAATAACGATCTATTATGCAGTTCTTAAATATTGTTTTCTGAAAGCTAAGTAGAGACTCAAGCTCTTAAATTAGGATGGTGTTTTTCAGCATGGTCACCACCTAGAAATATCACAGCAGGTAACAAGGTAACAAATATTCATGTTTTCCTTTACAAGTGTTCTCTACAGTTTCCTTTAGTCTTTCTTCTGTAAACAGAAGCAATGAAAACAGTAAGAGCTTAAATAGTTAATCATAACTGACCACTAATTTCCCATTAAAACTGGGGAAGAGCAGTGAGAACACAGGGACACAGCAACACTCAGGGTCTCTCCTGCTACCTTTACCAATAGCAGGAGACTTGAGTAGGTTAACTTTGAGGCTCCAGTTCTTTGGCTCTTTGAGAGGCTTGTCAAGTCTTAGGTGCGATTGCATAAGGAGGCATTTTAAGGCAAAAACATTACCTTGCCACTACAGCTCACTACTTGAGCTGCTATTTTGTCCAGTCCTTACCTAATTCAGGTGCTAGCTAAGGGAAGCCCTTTTCCATACCCTCTGGAAAAGCAGAGAGAACAAGTTAAATCTCCAGTTGACAAAGTGTTGGACTAGAAACAGGGAGCCTGTATATAATTTTATAGGGCAGTTAAAGGGGCTACATACTATAAATTGTGAAGGTGTGATAGGAGAGCTCAAACCTAATATAATTAGGAGCAGTTTAGCTATCTGTAAAAATTGTTTACAGTTGCCATCTAAACCATCTGTTCTCTTTCCTTGTGTTGTAGTCAGTTGGGGTAGATGATATTCTGTAATAGATGAAAGGTTTTTTAAAGTACGGTTTATGTCTCTACATATACATTTATAGCGTACATCTTATAACAAGGCCTAGATCCCATCGGTGCTATTTGGGGATGCCGCTGTCGTAACAATGATATATTACATGCTGTTAATGCTGTGTTTGCAAAGCATTTCCAGTTAAAATCGTTATGCAAGTAGAAGTTGCCTCCTTTCTCCATCTGGTTGTTTGCATACAGGCTACAGCATGCTCTTCAGTGAAGTAGTTTTTGGTGTTATCTTTTAAAAAACTTTTATCTTCAGTGTTGGCAGGAGGAGGGGAGGTGAGGCTTCGTTCATACGGAGTCATAGTGTCCCTCGACACAAATGGCCACCAGTCTGTCGACTTCTTGGATATACAGCTCTGTGCGCTAGCACTTGAGTTGATTGGTAATTGACAGCAACCATGTTATGGTCTATGTTCATTTGCTGGTTAGGGTATGGAGACTGCTGTTTCATGTCTAGGATCACAGCTGCTTTTTTTAGGTGGTCAGGTAGTAGTAGAAGCCTGTAATAGGTGTTCAGTTCCAGACATGTTATTGCAGTGTACTTCAGCGTAACGGATAGGAAAATACACAAGATGTGAGCAGATCACAAGATGTGAGCTGCCCTCCAATACATAAACTTGGTTCCTGCAGATCATTTATGGGAGATGAGAGACAGCTATTCCCCTTCATCTTAGCAAGAACTTCACTGTGCAAGCCTGCCACTCTTAACAGATGTGACAGGAACCACTGGATAAACAGAAGGGCTGGAGAGTTACCTGGCATTTTGAGAATGAAAGATAATTCCACTATGTGCGGGCATTACAGTTGAAAAAGCAAAATCTTCATTAAGATTCCACAGAATTAAGGTTAGCTGAGATTTAACACACAGCTACAAATGTCTTTACTTCAATGTAGGTTTTATCAGGATTTGTCAGTCTTCCATGCACTCATGACCAATCTATTTGAGGGCCTATTCTGAGTGTTTACCTAATACTTTATGTGATATTTACTTCACGGCATAATATTCACTTAAGAGTAATAGCATCTTCTAATTTCATTTTTACAAAGGTTAAGAAGTTTAGCATCTGTGGAAGAATGTGTTCAGTCTGGATACGTTGCTCAGTTTTCCTTGAATACAAAGAACATGACTATGGAACAAACAATACTGAATCTGAGGTTACGTGGTCCCCTCAGAACAAAGTAACAAGCAAACCGTCTCTGACAGCATTAATAACTACCTGCTGTAGAATCTTGTAGAAGCTAACCCCGTAGGTTTTTGTCATCCAACCTAAATGACTCGTGTGTGTTTGATCCAAAACAAGTCCCGGCAGGTGTGATCAGCACTTCAAACAAAGATGCAATAAACCTGTCTGCAGTTTCAGCTAGAGATGTATTACCTTCCTCTAGGATTGCAGTATGTGGTTTTCCTTAGCAAAGTGATTTTTAATTCTATTTATGATCGATTGACTAGAATGCAAGCTTAATCTGATTTGGGGACCAGATGACAGCAAGCTTCAATGGCTGGTGTTTGCTATGGACTTGTCAAAATGCATTTCTTTCCCCACAGAGGGCTTGGGCTTTTCCCCTCCTACTTGTGGATTTTGGTAGATATTAATCACCTGTTAAGTGTCTTGTATTTATAAGAATACTGCAGAATTGAGTTTAGTTTATGAATCTTAATGGCATGTTAAAGGAAGGAATCAAATCCAGCATCCAGTAAAAGTTTTCACATAGCAAACATACATAAATACCATGGAGTTTGATGACTCTGCACCTCTTTATACATACTACTGCAGAAAGCTGTAAATTGTTATGTATTTGTATATATGTATACATACATGCATATATGGATTTATAGTTGTATGCATATATTATATGTACAGAATATGCATTTGTATAGATAATATATATACTATATATAATTATATATATCTTATGTATGGTTTTTCCTAAAGACGCTGTTGCTGTGAAGTTAGCATTCACATTTGGCAAAGAACTCATAGTACTGCTATCCTTTCATTAATGTTCTGCTTTGCCATTTCTAGTTGTTGGTTCCGAAATACTTAATAGTGTTTAGAGATTAAAAGAACAATGCCACATGTTCTTTGGAGTAGACTTTTGGCAACTAAACGCTCAGCACTGCAAATCCTTGATAATCTCCTTTATCTCTAAGGAGCCAACCAAGTAACACATATAAGGCGGATATGAAAAATTGCTTGTTATTGTAGTTAGCTGACAGTTCCAGACCTGTTTGTCAGATGGTGTCATTTCATTCACATCCTATTCCACTACTACCGCAGACTATGGCAAAATGGGTCACACAGTTCTGATAGAAAAATTTGTCTGTGTTTTAGGAAAACCATGTTGGAATCTTTCTTAGTGGCACAACATAGGACAGGGGCTAAAGAGACAAAAGGTCAAGATTAAGTAAAAATGTACTGTTGTATTATTTCTTCAAAGCTTACGTGTTCAAAACACTCTGATAACTTCCATTAATGTAACTGTGTCTAGTGTACAAACTATCTTAGTGTATTGTAAAGGAATTAGTAAATAAATGGTAGATGCTATTAAAAGCACAACATGATTCCATTCTAAAAGACAACTTAAGAATTAACACTATAAATGCAAATTTTAAGTCTGAGTATTGGTTATATCTCTGTCCTCACAGTCTATGATTTAGGCTCAGAGACTGAAAACTCAGCTCTGTTTTGTGAGACCTCTGAATAACCTGGATACATGCAAAGGAAAAAGAAAAAAGGAAGAATGGCAGATAGTTGTCAGTTTGTGTAGTTTATTTGATTTAATATTTAATGTGCATAATGAGTTTCTATAATCCATTATGTGCAGTAACTCATTACTGAAAGATAATTTGGTTTATATTTTTTTTGTGTGTCCTGTATGTTTGTGCTGGTACTGATCAATGAAAATAATAGAAATTTTGCCATAATTTGGAATATTATTTTTTTTTTACTTTGGAATTTTTCCAGTTTTTTTCCTTAAACATCATAAACATCGGTTGTTTTCTAATAATAACTTAAATATTCTTAATGAGAAACTTAAGCATCTTTTACATCTTGTTTTACTTCCTGTTTATAGGAGAATAGCCACATCTTACTCATGGTTGAATTTTTAGGTTTTTTCAATAGGCCAGAGAATACTTAAAAGAAACGTGCTTGTTGTGACAAAAAAAAATTTTAATTTACCGTGTTGGGTTGATCCTGGATGGACACCAGTGCCCACCAAAGCCGTTCTGTCACTGCCTTCCTCAGCTGGACGGAGGCGAGGAAATACAACAAAAGGCTCGTGAGTCGAGACAAGGACAGGGAGAGATCACTCTCTAATTATGTAGTTGGCAAAACAGATTCAACCAGAGGAAGTTAGTTTAATCTATTGCCAGTCAAATCAAAGCAGGATAATGAGAAATAAAACCAACTCTTAACACACTTCCCCTCACCCCTCCCTTCTTCTCAGGCTTAACTTTGGTCCAGATTTTCTGTACTTTGCACCCCCACCCCATCCCTCAGCAGCTGCAGGGGAAAAAAAAGTCCTAAAATTTTACTGAGAAATTTTGGGGGTTGTTGTCAGTTCATCACACGTTGGCTCTGCTGCTCCTTCCTCCTCAAGGGAAGACTCCTCACACTCTTCCGCTGCTCCAGTGTGAGTCTCCTGCAGGGTCACAAGTCCTGCACCAGACCTGCTCCAGCATGCGCTCCCCTCTCCACGGGACCATGCGTCTTGCCCGGAGGCTGCTCCAGCGTTGGTTTCCCATGGGGCCAGAGCCTCTTTCAGGCATCCGCCCTGCTCCAGTGTGGAGTCTTCCATGGGCTGCAGGTGGAGAACTGCTCCACCATGGACCTCTATGGGCTGCAGGAGGATATCTGCTCCACCAGGGACCTCCATGGGCTGCAGGGTGACAGCCTCCCTCACCATGGTCTGCTCTATGGGCTGCTCCAGTGCCTGGAGCACCTCCTCTGAAAGAAATCAGGTAAAGTAGATGTCACCTTTGTGTGTCTGTATAGCATTTGATGCCATCTGTCATGAATTCACAGTAGCTGAAATAAAAACTTGATCTTATAGGGCAAGGAAAAAAAGCTAAACACTGTTTAAAGAATAAAAGATAAGACAGTGATGGTAGGGATAGACAGCAAAGCATATGGTGCCAGGAGCATGATGCTGGAACAGTCCCACTCTCTGCCTTTATTATTAATTTGGAAAGAATGCAAACATATGCTAACTTTATAATTTGTTTTGCTTAGATGGAGTCTTATAAACTGAAGAATCTTGTAGTTACCAGTGAATATGGAAAGTGTGATTTGGCAAAACTATTTTTTTATTAAAAAAAAAAAAAAGGGCAAAATTGTATTTGACTTGGAAATTACAAGCAAACGTGATTAAGGGGAAATAAGCCAAATTTAGTTATTTAAAGATGGGGACAGTCATGTAGGAAATAGTGGTACTAGCAGAGTCCCTTGGGATATCTTCTCACGTGCTGCAGGATGGGATCACAGAGCCATCTGCTCTTGGAAGGCGGGAGAAGGAACTGCCCTGCAGAAACATGTTGCTGTTGCAGAGATGTAAAGCAGGTCAAATTGGGGTTTAAGGAAGACACCGTGAGAGTTTTGAGTGAATGTAGACTTTCTGCTTTTAGTGATTTATGATAGTAATCAGTTCCTCTGCACTTAAATCAGTGTTCAAGAGCTGTGTTAAAACATCACAGGGCAAAAAAGAAAGCCAGCATATGGCTTAATCTGTCCCTGCTATAAGGATTTTCCGGGAAGTTAAGATCGTGGTTGAAAGTATTCTGGAGAACAGCATTAAGGAGAACAGAGGCTATGGCAGCCATTGAATTTGGCCAATTTGCAGTGTGAAATTGGCACCTGAATATGTTTAAAAATGTGAACAGCAGTTAACAGCAAGCTAGAAACATAAGTCATGCAGCAGTTCATCAGCATAAAGCTAGCTAGTAGCGTAGCTGGAGCTGGTTCACAGCAGCTCAGAATGCCAAGTGTGTTTCTCACACTGGTGTTCGTTCAGGCATCAGGTACTTGCCTGCCAACACTGTGGTGAATGAATCCAGGGCATAAACAGAGACCAGAATTTCCTTAATGTCTGCTGTCTGGGAAGTGCCGTATTTCAGCAACAGGTATCTCTGTGACTAATAATCAGAATCATGGAATACTTAGGATTGGAAAGGACCATAAGATCTAGTTCCAACCCCCCTGCCATGTTGCCCAAGGTTCTGTTCAACCTGACCTTGAACACTGCCAGGGATGGAACATTCACAGCTTCCTTGGACAACCTTTTTCCTTATTACTTCCATTCTGTACAGAATAGTAATTTGGGTTTTATCTTTCAAAAAACTAAACAAAAAGAAAAATAAATCAACGACCCAATGGAATAATTTCAGAGCTTAACTTCTGCAGTCTACTTTCCTCGCCTGTGTTTTAATCTATTTCTTTTAAAACTTTTGTTCAAACAGTCAGTTAAATACTTTTCTTCTTTAAATAAATAATGACCTCTCTGCTGCATTTGAAGTTGTACTTGACATTTGCTTGATATTTACTAGTATATCTGGCTGGTTTTACTCCCTAAACCTTTGCTTCTATAATGTACATTGAACAAGCACTTCTTAGCATTTAGCAACTAATGTTAGCTTTATATTTAACAAATGCTAATTCATTAAATGCTGTATTGATAATAATACAAATTCAGAAAATGAAGTTATAATGCGATTGTTGTTGCCAAATTGGATTTTTATTTTAAATGACTCCCGCAGGAAGTTCAACAGCCATTGCATGCTGTGTGCCTCTTGCAATTTCTTCTGAAGACTTCTTAAAAGAAAATCATTGCACAGTAAGCTGCACAGCTCTTTACATAGTATATCTAACATAGAATTTCTAGGAGTTGCTTCCTATAGGGGTTGCTCTAGCATAATCACAGGTAGGACTGGAAAGGATCATAAGACCATCTAGTTCCAGCTCCCCTGTACTTAAGAATTTACTCTCAGAATTAAAGTAAATTATTGTTTCTTGTGGAAACAATTACAGATTCAGGAGTATATATCTAGGAAAACACCTTTGGATTACAGATTTAATAATAAATTTCTGATGTGATTTCATTTCCACTACACATGCCCTTTGTATTGCTTGAAATCACAGAGCTTGCTGTTGGAGGAGCTGTTGTTGACATCTTAAAACATCTTGCGTGGCTGTATCTAAGGGTGAATAATACACAAATTGGAAAAAATACTTAGAAAATATAACACCATAGTAATTAACTGGAAAAATTTGATCAGCTGGTATAACAAGAAGCAGATAATTACTGAAAAGCAAGCTTTGTGTGCACTTACTAAAGAGGGTAATCCCCTTTATTTTAAAATATAATCCAGATAATATTGTGATTTTTCTTAGTTGGTTTTACAGTTTTTGAGGTTAGCTTTCAAAAAATTCCTTTTCTCCAGTCAGCTTAAGAAATTTACCTGACGTGGGCTAGTTTTCAGTTTCATATTTTGACTTTTTCTATAATCTCTTTGGATGTCTCTCAAAACACAGTGATTCCTCTAACCAAAACTGCTCAATCACTATGGAAATGTTAAAGTGTCAGAAAGACTTTACCTTTTAGGATGAAAAATACCAAATAGTCCAAATATCAGGTACCCGGTGTTTTTTCTAGTATTGTTATGGGTGATTTATGTAGTTTGATATTTTCCCTGGAGTTACCAGGAGTCTCCTCTCCACATTTGTTGGACAACAGGTCACACCAGCCTGATTTAACAGGAAAGAAATAATGACAGTTCAAGCAATGACTCGGGTTAGAATTGCTTCTCAGATTTCTGTGTGTTGTGATATATTGGGGGTAAAAATAATATATTAACGCACAATATATGTAGGAAGTCTTGAAAATAGAGCTTGGATTTAGTTATTTAGATATGTAGCTTATTTCCACATACTTCACTAAATTAGAATACAAAAGATCAAGTGTAAGCATGTTGAACAGGTCAAAAACATTGAAATCAGAGGCTTATGTACATAAGAAGTGTGTGTGAGTTTTGTGTTGAGGGTTCCAGATATTATCCAAGTTAACTCAGCTGCAGTATATGAGATGTCATTTTTCAGGATGGCACTTAATGATCTTGATCTCTTTTCTCTCGCTCTGAATTGATGTACTTGATAGAGGTAGCATCACTGCCAGAAATCTGCAAAAATGGCTCAGAAATTTGTCTGGTTGTGATCATAAAAATTTAATGACTTCTTTAGTAATGAAGAGGATTTGTGGCCTCTTTTGAATACAGGATATGGAAAGGGCATTCAGATGGGGTTAATATATAATCTGAGCGTATTTTGGAAGCATACATTTGAGTTTCACAAAGTGTGTGTTTATAATATCAATAAAAAGTAGTTACTAGAGGCCTGAAAAAGTAGCTGGAATACTGTGACTGTGAATAGTTGTTCAGGATGTTCAGTTGTTCAGTAGGCATTTATTTGTGGCCTGCCTTTTTCTAAATTATATTCCCTGATTAAGGTATGCTGGTGATCTCATTTTACCTCAGGCAGTCACTAGTTAGAATAGAATCATAGAATGAACTAGGTTGGAAAAGACCTTTAAGATTATCAAGGCCAACCAATAAACTCAAAGTCTAAGAAGTCTTTTTTTTAGAACAGTTTCAGATGAACTTAGATGCTGAAAGAGAAAGCATCAAGAAGCTGAACTCCTTTCCTGGCTTATTACTTTAGAGTTTATCCCTGGGGTTTTTTTCTCCCATTTATCCCTTCCCCCTTGTGTTTTCACAGTGGTACTTTGTTTTTTTTCCTGACGGTTTCATAATATTCACCTTTTCAAATAATTTGTTTGCAAAGATCTGACAGCTGCTGCTTTGGTTGGTGCAAATAAGCCAGTATTCATTAATTACTGTCTGGAGTTCATTATTGTTCTCTGTATATCTTTACGCAACAAAGATTAGAAAATGGTTATTAGCTGCCTGCTGGGGTTAAGCCATGGCAAGTTCTTAATGTCACTCACACTTTAACATAGTAGTGCTTTGTCCTCCTACCAGCTTGTGCATTTTTGCAAATATGTTCACATACAGCTTTTCTAAGGATGGTGCTGTGAATGCAACAGGTTAAGGGTAGCTCTGCCTTTTAAGTCAGCTTCTGAGCCCAGAGTGATGGTAGGGGAGTGCCAGCAAAGAGAAAGAAAATCCAGAACACCGTCTCTTTTGGGGTTTTTTGGCCATTAATAGTCTCTGGCTTTATTTGTTCCTTCCGTGAGATTATTAGCTAGCTCCAGAGTCTGTTCTAGCTTTGCACTGAAATAATGATGTGCTCTTTCTGAGTATTTAGAAACTGTGATAGGTACCTGTTGAGTCCCAGTGCAGATGTGTCTTCATTCTTAAATCATACTATTTTATCCATCTCAGTAGGTTAATGTGGATAAAGTATTTTCAGCTCTTTGAACAAAACGAGAAATGCACAAAAATTCCTACTGCTCTCCATGCAAAGATGCTGTCTTTGCACATTGTGAAACCATTGAAATACTACATTGCTGTTATCCTTCAACCTCCATGCAAATGGTTCTTCCATTACTGAGTCATCTAATGGGTCTAATGCAATCAACGCTTTAGATGGCTTCTGAATTCCCCTTCACTATACCACACGTGGGACAGATTTTACTCTATTAGCTGCTTGTAGGTAGAATCACATAATTTCACTATGCCGATGTTGAGCTGATGATCTAAGCCCACTCTTAAATTCTCCTTCATTTTCCAACTTCACTAGCTTGTGTGCTTTTTTAGATGAACAGATCTCAAAGACCTCAAAACCACTTCTTTAAATTTTTCTCATCGTTGTAGTTCCTTTTAACCTTTCCTCAGACTCCTTTTGATAGGTGATTTGTACTACCATAGTGCTTTCCTTATAGTGTCCTGAGAGAGCATTCAGTATCTTAGCTACCCTTTTTATTAAGACAATCTTTTCTTGCTTCTCTAGTTCGCATCTCTGAAGTTGAGTGAGACTGAAGGATATCCCAACCTTCATTTTTTTACATAGGGATGTTGAACCTAAATGCACTCTGGTCACATACGGAATGGGTCTTTAGTTGCAAGAGTTCAAACAAGAGCTTCCATGCTGTCTTTCATGTTAGCTTCCATGCTAACAGGAAGTTGTACTTCCTGTTATGGACTTCTAAGCAGAAGTCTTACAATTTCTTTGTCTTCATTAATAGTAGAAGACTCATCCTACGCCATATGTTATTCTGCAACCACCATTTCTACCCTTCCTCCCTCCCTCCACTTATCAGTAAGAAAGTCACTCATAACATTCTGGGTTTGAAGTGGTAACAGGTTGATTCCCTTAAGATTCAGATGAGTTCCAGTCCTCCAGTACAGGCTTCATGTTTCCAATGTCTAATGTCTCACACAGAAGAGTCTTTACTCCATAGTGAATATGAAACCTCACTTTATAACCAAGCATCTTTGCATTTCTGTCTGTTTGCTGTCCTGTGTGGTATATAAGTACATTACTACATGGAAGACCTTGTCCTCAGCTTCCCTTGCAGGGTTCTAGATTTTCTCTCCTAAACCTTTCCCTTGCCCTTTCCCTGTGCTGCTGGTGCTCATGGAGAACTGAAGTGCAGCCTTCTCATACCCAGTGCTTCTTACCTGTTTATTAGTCTTTGTGCCTTTCGTATGACCTTTACATCCAGCAAGCGACTGTGTGGTACTGTTTTGTCTTGTCATTTGCAAGACTTGCTGGTCTTGCAAGCTCACCTGACCCCTCGTTTCTAAATGCAATCCCACTGTAATAACCTCCATCTTCCCCTCATCATGGGGCCCTGGTTCCAGAACAGAAGGATGGATATCCATCTTTGAATAGAAGGGCCTCAGCACTACAGTCATTTCGCCATCAGTGGGTTTAATGCCATGCCCTCCTGCTACATGATGTCATGGGTGGTAGTCTGGACTTGATCTTGTTATAGGATGTTCCTGAAAGTCTCCTCTACCAGTCTGTTTATCTTCTTTCTGAAAGGACTTGTTTTCTGTGTTTGGAGACTAGACTGCTTGCCAGTGTGTCTTAAAGTACAACATGTGACCCATATACTGTGCTTCTCTGACTTCCTTCAGTCCAGCCACCTCAGAAAAGCTCCTAAAGACATTGTCCACATCATGGTGCATCCAGGTTTGCTCTGCTTCCAGTTCTGTTTTTTCAGATGCATCTTCCTTCCCTCCTTCCTTTCTGCCACCCCCAGTGCTTTCCTGAGTGAGTTTCTGTCCTTGATCTCACAAAATTGAGAGATAAAACTGAACTATTTTGATGCAAGAGGGACAACAGAAAAACATATAAATATTTCATGTTGCACAAAGTCGTACTTTCACATAATGTATTTTAAATTACTGGAAAAAAAACTAGATTCTGTTTTTTCAAAGTAGGAAGAGCATTAAACAATATGCCATGATCAAAACAGAACTCCTGATAGTTTTTATTTCAATTTAAACAGGAAGTTTACAGGGAGGGAGGGGGAGGAATTGTAATAAGGGCTTTCTTGTCTTTAAGCATCAATTATGAAATATGTGAAATACAAAAATACAAGTAGATCAGAGCTTCCGTAGTTTTAAGAGAATCAAACCACAACCAGCTGTGTCCTCTGATCAGGAATCAGCCATACTTATGGGGGAGAGTCAGGTCACAGCTTCAGGTTGTCTGACCACTCTTATCCATAACATGTATGTTGATCTATAGTCACACCATTTTTGAGGGTATTCTTGGAGTTAGCAAGGCTTAGGTAGGTCCATCTTCTTTGGGGTATCTCCAGATTTGCTCCTTAGGCTTTCCCCATGATATTCCCTGAACTCTGAGACCAGGGTTCTTAAAGAAGTTATCAAGAACACCAAGTTGTTGGCTGGACCCTGCATCCACCCTGTATTATCTCTTTCTGTCAGCCGTTTATTGTTCCTAGAAGCTAACACCTCAGCCTCACTTGACTGAATAGCTTTAACCACTTGTGACCACTGGAGCTGAAGTCCATCATCCTCAACACAAATAGGCAAAGTGCATGTGTACTTCTACTGTCTTTTACCAAGGAGCTGCCAGTTTAGCTATTGGTAGTGTTGTTAGTTAATTCTGTAATTGGCTGGGGGCATCCTAAATCTGTGAGCAGCTATTCTGGTCCTTCAGGTATTTCACAGAAACTTCCTGTGCTTTCATCACCATATTTTATTTTCTGTTACTGTGGCTTCATATCTCTGTTTGGTTGCAGTATGATAGTACATTATTCTGTTTTCTTCTGCTCAGAGTAGATGACGTGTTTTCAAAGCTACTTTGTGTCAGAATGGGTTTTGAGTAAGGAAGAATGCGTACTTGCTGAACACTGAATGATTCAGCAGTGTTCCAAAAGAACAGACTTTGACATATAGATGTGTAAATTACATGAGTTTTTCCAATATATAGGACTTAAAACATTGTTTCATTTACTTATCCCTATTTTATCTCTCTATATTTATTCATTCATAGCCTGGATCTTTTTCTAAAGGACTCTTTCAGTTTTTAATTATAAATTTCCAGCAATCATTAATCTTTTATGACCATTGTTTTATTATTATTGTCTTGATGTTTGTCTGTTCTACAGAAAACTGAATAGAGATCTATAATTTTGGTGTTTCTTAGCCTCTAAATCCTCTGTCTGACAATTTTAATATTTTAGAAGTATGTTTGGGGGTTTATAGTAACAAGCAGTAAGATAAGAGGTAATGGCCTCAAGCTGTGCCAGGTGAAGTTTAGATTGGGTATTAAGAAAAACTTCTTCACAGAGAAGGTAATCAGGCATTGGAACAGTCTGCCCAGGGAAGTACTGGTATTGCTGTCCCTGGAAGCATTCAAAAACTGTGTAGATGAGGCCCTCAGTGATACGGTTTAGTGGTGGTCTTGGCAGTCCTGGGGTAATGGTTGGACTTGATGATCTTAGAGGTCTTTTCCAACCTAGTTGATTCTGTAATTCTATATGGAATCTATTAAGCTTTAGCATTTTGCATTTCGTACTGTGCCTCATGAAATGTGACTCAAATTAATTCACATATTCTCAGTTTGAGTGTTGTCATCTATTCCAAGAGCTTGTTGAAAGGCTTTAGATTAGGCATGATTATTAAAGCTTGTGGTTTAGGTTGTGGAAAAATACTTTTTTTGAGACTGTCTATATCTGATCTTTCTAAATGAGATGTCCTTATCAACAAAGTGGGAGAGGGAGTGAAGAATCATAGCAATGAAAGCCATACACAGTTCTTGTTTGGAAGCCATCCTTGCAGTAGCTCAGGAAAAGGACAGAGAAATATAAAAGAACTAGAAGAGGCAGTAAGTAAAATACTCATTTTTACCTACACATTCATAATGTGTTTGAAAAAGAATGTGAAGAAGTAATGATGAGGAATGATAATGGATGGCAAATCTGATATTTTAGAGGTATGATACTTGAGCTACAGTAGTTTGCAAGACTTTTCCGTGGTCAAGTGAAAAAGAAATATTGAAAGCTAAACATGCAGGAAAGTATTCTTCAGAATTAGAAGACAGACAGGCACCCGCTGTGCGTTGAATTGAACACAAGAAAGCAAAAGCTAGCTAAAATTTTCTTCATGGGTTGCTGTTTGCCAAAATTGTGCAGTTCCTTTGGGTATCAACAATGTAATTGTTTTCCAGTTCATCTGAGAAACATGTGCTGAAAAAATGTAAATAATTGTGTGTATCTAAATCAGATTTTTACTCTTCATTGAAGAAGCAGATTGCAAAATGTAAAAATAATGGAGAAGCAGATCACATAGACCTTTGTTGCTGTTAAGAAGGAATTTATGACATTTTTCATTAACATAAAATAAATATTGAAATATAATTGGAATTACTTGTATAATTTGACTTCTCACAATCCAGTTTAACACATTTTTTCAGTGAAGAGACCAAAGCAGGAAAAACAATGCTGAAGTTCAGAGTACTAGAAGGGAGCTATTAGTGAACAGAGGTGAGCAACACATTTGAAGGGAATTACATTCCAGAAGTGCCACGTACTTATAGAGCTCCGTACTGAAAGGTTAGGTCCTCTAAAAGGCAGATGCTTTTCTTTTTAATACATTGTTACAGAAATTACCATAATGATTAGTCTTGTGTTCTTTTAGCTAGCTCTTCAGTCAACATATTGTTACTCCAAGTTGTACCTGCTGTCAGGAAAGAATCTGTTTCTTATTAAGATGGCAAGGCTTGCCAAGACTTATATGCTGAACGTGATCTGTGCATAATTCCTTGAGGAGACAGAAGAACTTGGAATGCCATCAGTGCCTCAGTCCAACTTAAACATTTTTTCCTCTCCCTCAATCCAACTTAAACATATTTTCTTCTACCCTATAGTGTTTATGAATTTTTAGGTGAAGAAGCATGAGATGGGACCAATAAGTTCTGATTCACAGTATTTAGAATTAAAAAGCTTTTCGCTGTTCAACCATAAACCTTAAATTTTGTTTCAAATTTGGCGTTTTAAAATTTTGATAAATTTTATTTTTGAGACACCACATTAAATTTGATCTTTTTTCCCTGATATGCACTAAGCCGTAAATGAAACCAGTGTTCTCAAATCTGGAAATTGATTCCCTAATCCCAGCCCATTGTTCAGTGGATATAAAATGTTGCTCAAATTATCAATGAAATTCCAAACCAGAGACGTCTGATTTTCATATTTTTGTAAAGGATTTTCTATAACTGTAATAATTAGTCATTTTTAGAAGTAGGAAGAATGTGAATGCAACATTTAAACATCATTAATCACAAAGTGAATCTGTGTAGTGAATAGATGTGAGACTGATTCATATGTCAGTGGTTTGTCATTTGTGGAGGAGATAGGACATAGTGAGAAATAAGAATTTTTATTTGTAAAATTTAAAAATTTATAATACAGTTTTATTAAAGCTAATTTAAAATTCTGACATAATAACAAATCCTAACCTTTACTAAAATACTTTCTTGTTTCCTTTTTGTTTTGTTTGTTTTTTTTTTTAACAGACAGGTTTTAGAGATTGTCTGTAGAGAGAACATAATGCACTAAACCTGCTATATTCAGTGAGTCTGCCATGGCGTTTTACATCATATCATCCATGATACAGGATAAACATTTCCAAGCCTAGCCATAGCATCTCTCTCAATCTCTATTTTTACGCCTTTTCTTGTGACAATGACTGAGGGTAACCTTGGTCTGTAAGGCTTCCAGGTTTCTCACTCTTTCGTACACTCATATTTACAGAGAAAATTTCTAAGTTTCCTTTGCTGTTTTAGAGATGATCAGCCATTCAGTCACATAGTTCTGAGAAGCAGTAAGCACTTTAAGTGCTAGCTTTTGACTTTGTTGCTCCCTCAGCCCACACTGCCTCAGATCAAATTCCCCCAGTTCTTAATAGCATAGACATACATGCCAGTTCTCTATCCATGGACAGCTCTTTAACTGAGAAAATGGTGCTTGTGATCAGTCAAGATGATATAAGTTGCTAGAGTCTGACATCCTGAAATCAAGGTAAGCAAAGCTTGGAAGTGGCAAGAGCTTACGTGGGCTGGAGAAGAGCTTATGAGGGATGGAGAAGAGTGTACTAAAGAAGTTCAGTGAAAATACCCTCTCTTTCAAACACTTATGTGAACTTTGCCAATAGTCAACTCAACCTGTGATTCACAGTGTTTGTTACACTGAAAGAACATCTGATTCTCCCTGAATTTACATGCCAGTACTGCAGTTCCCAACAGAACATTTGAAGAACAAGTGAAAAGTTTTCACTTTCTTTCTTCTTTTTGAGGGAAGGGGAGATGAACTTAAAGGACCTATCTCAAAATGTGATATCAGTGGCAAAACTTGGGGAGCAAATACTGAATCAGGAATAACAAATTGCTGGGGCTAGATAATGTTCATCCAAGAGTAGTGAGAGCATTCAGACACAAAATATCAGACTGAAAGCTATAGTGCTCCTCTGTTAGCCCCAGAAAATGTCTTATGGGATGGCTGTTTTCTGAAAGGGCTTCAAAGTAGGTCTAGGCAGCTCAGATCTGCATCACATTTGTATCAAATTAATAGAAATGGCAATCTAGAACAGAACTGATGAGCTGCTGTATTAATATAATGTAGTGTGAGAGAGAAATATTTTTTATTTTAAGAAAACAAATGCAATGTCACACCAAAACCAAGCAAAATTCATCTTTGGTAAATATGAGGTGATATGTGTGCAAAAAAAACATCTCTTCACATACACGATGATGCATTTTAAGCCACTGACAGGCATGAACAAGGGTCTTGCAGTGATAATAGGTAGCTTCATTAAAATGGCCATTCAGTGGTCAATAACAAAAATAAGTAGAAGGAGGTGCTTGGAAGGAGTGTCTGAAATGAACCATTAGCCTGACCCAGAATGGCTTTTCCTGCTTCGTAACATATAACTCAGCATGGAATTTCTGGTAACTTTGATTTAACTTAGAAAGTTCCTTTGCGTTTCAGATAGTAAGTCCTGAGTTGCTTCCTGAATTTACTAGTAACATCTGCTTGTGGCAGGTCTGTTTCTCTTCATCTGACCTTCTTACTTAAAACTTCTAAAAAATAGGCAGTCAGAGATCTTGGTTTTGTTGAAATAACATATTTTCAGGTCAAAAACCTTGAGGACAACTATTTCATCATTTTGAGCATAATGTGGGTTAATATTACCATTTGTGAGTAAAATAGCAGTGGATTACTTAATATATTCTGTATTATTTTTAGATACAAGAGTCTGTGTTACATATCAAGAGAATCAGAAAGTGCCTGTTCTACTACTGCTGTTGTCCAAACCACAGGCCTTAATTTCTGGTGAAGTAAAAGGTTTTAGTCCATATGCAATACTTCACAGAGTCTTAAAATCTAACACACCAGTAAGCCACATTTTCTTACTAGAGAATCTTTCCACTTGTAAAGCTACATCTTTTGTATTAAATTAATTATCCCAATTTACCACACGCTGTCCTTTCTTCCGCAGAAGTTTTATTTGTTACATCTGATATCTGAGCTTTTGCTTTGTGTGGCCTAAATGATGTTAAGAAGTGTGTCCCAAATAGAACCATAGACACGATCTGCTTTTCAGATCATGTCTGTGATTGTCCATAACCAACTGCTATTTTCCGTACTTTCCCAACAGTGTCACTCTAACTTAAAACATTTCACAGAATCACAGAATCATTAGAGTTGGAAGCGTCCTCTACAGGTCATCTGGTCCTTGATTTATAAACACAGGGACCCAGCTACGTGATCCACAGCAGAGTTTGACATTTTAAAACACAGGGTAAGGCTGGAGATTCTAGAAGAACATAACTGTCTAAGTAAAAGGTTTGTTCGTACAACAAAAACACTACCCAAAAAAAAAAAACTCAACCAAAACCCAAAAATCCACAAACCAAAGCCAAAAAAACCAACCTAAAACCAAAATCTCTACTAGCAAATCTAGATACTCATTCATGCTGTTTGTGGTAGAGATAAATTTCACACTCCAGAGCAGCAAAAAAATCCATTAGCACACAGATTCTCACAGTCATTTACTGTGTGGGAGGATACAGATGGGTTTTTTCTTCACTGCAACAATATCACTAACAGCAGGAGCTGAAACATACCATGTCATGTCAACCTGAAACAAATTAGGAGTTAAGAATCTAATAACGTTGGGATTGCTCAGTAGTGCAGTTTGCTAACAGACTGTCATTGCACACAAATGGCGTGTGCTCAGAGTTGAGTAGCTGAGTAGCTCTGGCAGTTAAAATAACGTGTTCCCCATTGAGCCTAAATGCCAGCAGCTACCCCACTGGGGGCTTTAGGGTGTTATGCCAATCCCAGATTTTCTTTGGCAATGGGTGGTGGAAGAGCTGTATGGCCAAGCAGTTGAACTGAAGTTCCATTAAGAAAAATATAAGTAACCTGTCAGAAGATTAAAATCTGCCCAAGTTCGGTGGTTACCGTACAGTGACTGGCTGGTTCTATCTATATTGCACATTCTGTGCTATACTTAATAACAATGTTTTTGGAAATATTGTTTTTTAAATACTTGATAAAGTATTAATTGTATCAATTTTGTATATTATTTCTTTTACAGTGAGAAGGAAACCAATAATTTAATGGTCAGACTTTTCATTTTGTTACCAAGAACTGTAAATGTTTGAATTTTTTCTTTACATATTGCCAGGGATAAGAAATAATTAAGGGCATAATTAAATAGCATCCTATGCAAGTGGCTTAAATGTGATCTGAATTCATGGTTGTAGCCTTGTTACGTTCAGTCTAAAAGAACAATTTTGATAGAGAGATGGTAACAACATATACTGTCCCTCTTGGTTTCCCAGTGAAAAAAGAAAACTTAAACAAGCATGTGCTGTATCAATGACAGACAGCTAATATAATTCCAAATTCAGAATGCTATCTAACAAATACTGCAATTACAAAGCTGTAGTATACTTCCAAAAATTGGTTGCCCTAAACTCAGTTGTTGGGTTGACACTCAGGAACAGAGCTTTCTTGTTCCTGAGTGTCAACAGCCTGTGTTAGAATGCTTCTTACGGATGTGGCTCTTCTGTGCAGTGGTAGTATCAGCTTGACCTCCTTCCTGTTGCAAAGGTATATTTTTAACTGCTGTATTTGAAATTGTAAAGATTGTTGTATAGAAACATAGAATAGTTAGGTTTGGAAAGGACATTAATATCATCAAGTTCCGACCCCCTGTCATGGGCAGAGACACCTCACACTAAACCATTCCACCCAACGCTCTGTCCAACCTGGCCTTGAACACCGCCAAGGATGGAGCATTCACAACTTCCTTGGGCAACACATTCCAGTGCCTCACCACCCTAACAGTAAAGAATTTCTTCCTTATATCCAATCTAAACTCCCCTGTTTAAGTTTGACCCAGTTACAGGAAGGGAGGGCTGGACTAGGTGACCTTGAAAAGTCCTTTCCATCCTGGATTTAGCTACTTTCTCTGTAGTCTGGAGAAATCCTGACAGCAAACTACTGTACAGCTACCAAGCTATTTTTCTGGGCTGCTGGAATTATACCAACACACAAGTTTAATGCCAAAGTTTTCAAATTACTTAACTGGAAGAAACAGTTACTCCCTACAGGAAAGCCGTAGCTAAACCAGGCAACTGGGTTTGGTTTACAAGCTGCTGCTTGGCCGCAGTCAGCATATGTACAGTTCTACTTCAAGAATCTTCAGAAACAGATGGAGTAGGCAGCAATAGACAGGGTTTTACCTAAAAGGTGTGGCCACAAAACACAGCGGGGCTTTGGTAACAATACCAAGTAACGCCTTCCTTTCCCCATTCCTGCTATACCATCCTGCATTCCCATCTTCTGATTTGTGCCAGTACTGTGTTTACCAGGGAGCAAGGAACCATGCTTAAAAACTCTCTTAGCAAAGGATGTGAACTTAACCTGATACAGTTTAATGCACCAAGTCCTACCTCGCAGCACCAAAAAACTGCATAAGCAAAATGGAGAGTAGAATGTGCTCATAACTTTGCACATTGGAAGCAGGGCTGGGGAGAGGGCAAGGAGTCAGAAAAATTAGTCTCATGTGCAGCATTAGAGTTCTGGTCTCATAGATTATACCACAGATTCGACATGTTGAGGTGCTGCTTCATGTTCTTAGCTTAAGTAGCCTTTTTCCAACAGGAAGAATTCGGAAGGCATTCTACTGACTACCATAATTTCAACATAAAATGAGTTAGAGAGGGACAGATTTAGCTAAACAAACTCGGGGAATAAATGTTTTTCTCTTCAACAGCAAATGACTTCTTCTGAAAGTGCATCTGGTTTTTGGTGGGTTGGTTAGTTGGTTGGCTTGTTTTTACAAAGGAAGAAGGTTATTCCTATAACCCAGCCATGCAGGTTATTCCTATAACCCAGCCATGCTTACATTTATTTCTAGTGATAGCATCATAAATCTACTCTGGACTAATAATCTAAGAGACAAATATACACCTATATCTATATCCATCTCAATTCTTCTAAGACTATAATTACAGATAGGAAAACTCTGAACTGGTATTTAGGGAGGTGACAAGTCTTCCAAGAAATTGGTGGCTTACAAGCAGGCACCTAGTTCACCGAGCAAGTCGCTCACATTAGCAAGGCTCAATTCAGTGAATAGCCTATATCCACTTTCTTTGAGGGACTCATCCCATTAAGGAATACCGATACAGATTTTATCATGCTTCACCAAATGTACATAATTAAAAGGAGCAGACTGGACTGTTTCATAATCTTAGATTGAGTAGGTTAAGAAAAAAAACAAACAGGTTTTACTGGGTATAGCTGGGTGTGCACACTTTCAAAATTACACTGTACTGTAGTGTAGTCATTTATAGTCAGGATATCTTTGCCATTAGCTATATTACTACACTTGATTAAAAAAGGCACTAACCTAGAAGAGCATTCCTGGCTCGCCACAATGCAGTTACAGAACATATTTTACCGTCGCCAGATTTAAACTGCGGACCACAGACTAGATATAAAGGTCCTTCCCAACCTGTGGTATTAATCAGTCTGAGCTTAATTAGCAGCTCAAGCAGTAGTCTCTCTTTCAATTATAGTTTCTAGAAAGGGAAGGACCTAGAGCTGTACTAAAATTAGGTTGAACAAAATATGTTACGTCTTGAAATAAGGGCTCACTCTCATTGGGATAGTATACAGTTGCTTACCATAAATGCTTTGTACCTGAGCCCTGTATTTTCTCATCTTCAGTCCTACATCTTTCAAATAATTCTATCTCTAATTCTGCAATGTTCTGTTATATAACCAAACTATAAATACTATTTAAATATTGTTTATTAGTACCACATCCTCCTAAACACAAGATGAGATTTTACACTAATGAGGTGTCACCTGCCTTTTTTCATCCCATGTATTAGCAATCTGTAATTTAGACAGAACAGTATGTCGCATCAAAAATACAGCTCTGCAGCATTCTAGAAGAGCACTTAATATGCTATCCTAATTTTAAGAAACCAGTTAAGTGGTAATATTCCAGAGAAAAATTCTCTTACCAGAGCTTGATGACTGAAAAGCCCCTTTGTGAGGTGTTTTAACTGAGCTGATAGTTTTATTTTCACATCCTCTCTTCGAGGGCAACACAGATGGCACCATTTTAACCGTGGAAGCTGATGCACTCCGCAGTGTGAGTGGACCTTTCTTCAGTAGGCTTTTCCCTGGTGTTGTCCCATCCTTCACAGAAGGCATCTGGTTTTTAAAAAA
>JAVHNC010045350.1:0-12292 GCA_034782935.1 Micropsitta keiensis | reverse complement strand
TCCAAATGAAACGAGAATGTAAGGAAAGATAAAGCAGTGCATCTTATTCAAGTCTAGGCATGTATTCCCCTGTATTTAGCTGCTCGTGTGGTGAAGTGGCCATCACCTGCAGTGGGCCTGTGCAGAGGTTTTGGTGTAGTCTTCTCTCAAGTCTTTTGACAGTGTCTGCAGAGAACAGCCTTTCCCTTTACTCAGGGTTCAGAGATTTCCAAGTTTCTGTGTTCAAAATATCAGCTGCATTTGCATGGGAGCTTGGGAATCATGTATAGGTGCCCAACTGTATATGTCAGTGTTACTAGGCCTAGGCAGAAAATGTTTCTTACATACAGGACTTTAACTTGAATGATTATATACATTTGAAGTCTCTTTCCTAACTGCTAGAGTGGTGTAAAGGAGCCTTAGTGTCAATGTGGAAGCAACCTTAAGTCTTTAGTAATAGGTTGTATCAAGGCAGTGATTGTGTAGTGTGATGTTGTCATTGCTATGTAGAGTTAATCCTGACCCAGCTGCTAGTACTACTGTAGAAGTAAAGGAAATGATGCTTAGCACGTATAAATATTTTATTTGCATAGTGAAACATCCTAAACCTGTATTTCTCAGCCCACCCAACCTGAAAATAAATGCTGTTTTATAAATGGGGAAAGGAGGTGGGGAGAGGGAGAATCATTCTGGATCACAAAGCATTTCAGAGCTGAGACAGAGCTGGGGCTAGAGTTTGAGACTGCTGTATGGCTTAATGGCAGCCCTTTGTTCCAGCAAACTGTGGATATGACCATTGTTGCTGCCATATGGAAAAGAGGGCAAAAGAGGACTGTCTTTGGGTAGAACATCTACTTTCTGTTGTTTTATTTCAGGTTTAACATGGGCAGATTTCTCATGATTACTGATAATGAATTATGGTTTGAAATAACCACATGTTAAATATGCAATCAGAAGGCAAATGGGAACAGACATGGCATGTGGGATTTTCTAGTGGTTGGTGATTGGAATAAAATCAAGTGTTAAATAAGCTTCACAAGTGTTGCCTTATGGTGAGCGTTCATTTTATGTTGTGTTAAAAGCACAACATAAACATCATTCTTAAGTGGGAAAACAGCACACATGCTGGACTGCAAAGTGACCACTTCCACCATGGACACATGGTCCCAGCACCAAACTGAGCTCTGCCTACCAGGAGAAAAGAGAGGCAGAAACTCAGCTGGCTTGGACCCACAAGCATTCCTCTGAATGCCATTTTGTCATTTCAGCTTTACAGCATTGAAAACCACAAGGCTTTGAAAACATGAATCAGGCCCCTGGAAATGGAGACTGGCTTAAAAATGCTGAGATTAAAACAGAAAATAAATCTAACAACTCATTTGTTGTTTTTACATTTGCCTTCTGAGTTTTCCTCCTCCTGGGTTTTATGTCTTCAGTCTGTCCCCTGAGACCATGACAATTAGAAACTCTTCTATCTTTTTCCTAATGAGATTTGACTCCAGACACCAATACTGTGGGGAAGAGAAGCCTGAAACCCAATTCTGAGAGCTGTCTCCACTGGCACTGAGGGGTGACTGTTGAATCAAGGGTATGGAGTTTTGAAGCTTTGGGATTTGCTGGTTTCTAATGTAAGCAAGCTAAATATGTAAATGGTTATAAAAATGAAATTACAGTGAATAGGACTTGTCATTGGGAAAGAAATTAGTCTTAAAATGCTTTCTGCATACATTACATTTTCCACTGTTATTTTATTCTCCCCTTCCCTGGCATACTCTCAATATTGTGAAGATGTTTGTTCTGTCTGAATGACCTGCACTAGTCAAGAACCATTTGTCACTCAGTTCTTTTTACTTAGCTTTTGCTCTGGATTCTTGATATCTACACTGTGCTTCCTATTAATTTTTGTCAAATTTCTGTATGGGATGATAGAGTCAGTTGCTCACTTTCATCCATTGCATGTTTTTCTTGATGGGTGAGTTTGCAGCAAATGTTTAGCAGCTGGGAGGAAGCAAGAGTAGGGATTCTGCTGAGACCTACCTGCACCAGCACCTTCAGGATTCTATGTTCAAACTCCCCAAAGTCTAAATTTCTCCTTTGTTTGGCTCGGTAATCCTGAATAACTGTTGGGGTTTTCCAATTAAGAAAAATCCCATATCCCACGTATTCACTACCTGCAACTCCGTGTTCAATAACATCTAAAGTAAGCTAGGTTTCAGTTGTTCTTTTCTTGCAACAGCAAGAACATCTTCTAGCAAACTTGTGCGTTTTAAACACTTCAGAGGGATTTTGTTCCCAAGTAATCTATAAGTAAATGGGACATTTTTTATCTCCTTGGTAATACATGATCACATTTTTTTTTTAGATTGGGGATTTTTTGGTGGGTCTTTTTTGTTTCGTTTTGGTTTGCTGGGGTTTTTTTAGGAGAACTAGAGAGATTTAACCATTATACCTAGGAAGCATGGTGTTGATTGCCAGAGAAGGTAAATTGACATATATTTCCTGTTTTGGTCCTGTGATACAGATGGGACTGAGTGAATGTTAACCCCACAAAATATTTACCCTGTTGGTAGGGGAATATATGTGCCAATCTGACAGAAGTGCCTGGTTAAGATTTTCCCATCTCATGCATGTGTGATTCATGTATCATCACTGGAATATTTATATGGCCAGCACCTGAAAACAGTTGACGTTTAGGTTGATTTTTCTTCTCCCTGATCTGTTTCCCCCTTTTTATATTTGTTTCTTTTAGAAAGTATTTTGCACTATCATAGCCTTTTGCTGTATTCTTTCATAAAACATGAAAAAGTGTGTGTGTGTGTATATATATATATCTCACAAGGGAGGGGGAAGCAATTGTTTTGTTTAACCCTGTGCTATTTAGCATTAGCAATGATTGCTCCCAAAGAAAACATTCAGTGGCTTGGTATAAGCCTCTGTCTGTAAAGAGGTAGTGGGTATTTCCCCAACAAAAGAGGGTGGGTGGGAAAACAGAAATTGGCATTTGAACAAGACAAGGAAATCTGTGTTAGTAGCCTGCAAGAAGTATTAAAGAAATTGTCTGCAGGCTGAAGTTTGAAATGCTTTAGAAATTGCTGATATATTTTACTTGATATGTGTAAGTTATACTCATCTGTGAAGTGAAATAGAAACCTTGTGCTGGGCATCTGTACAATTAACTACATACAGCACTTGAAATTCTAACTTTTCAAACTATGTAGTGAAGATAACTCATTTTGAGATTTTCTTCATTGATCAAAGTGATCTCTAAAATGGCAAAAAAATGTTTGAACTTTAATGCATGGATTTTCTTGACAATAGAATGTTTTTATAATTGTGTGTTTAAGTTGTCTATGGTAAAAAATTTTACCACATTGGAACAGGAATGACCAAAAGAAGACCAAAGTAAAGAAGAAAACAAGCAATCCACAGTTTAACGAAACATTTTATTTTGAGGTAACTTTTTGTGTGGTATTCTGCCTGTTTATCTGTTTTATGTAATCCTTCAAATATTCTTAAGCAAGCTGCATATCAGTACCTAGCACAGAAAGCTCTCTTTAGCCAATTTGAAGAGCTTTTACTAGCCTCTCAAATATAAGTAAGTTTCTGGGGGCTGCCAGACAATAGCTTTCCCCTGTAGATCTTATGTGAAAAATAGCTTCCTCATGGGCACATGTAAAGACTATCTTGAATCAATTTATGCAGTATCTGTTGCCATTATGAGTTCTGAGAGAACTTTAACCTATCTTGTGGAATTCAAATATTTTCCAGAACACGGAGCTAAAAACCCCTCCAATTTACTACTTCAATAAAACAATGAATTGATTGTACCCAATAAAGGCTAATTGTATTATTTTATTTTAAAAATGATAATTTTTTTTGTTATTTTTGATTTGATTTTAATTCTATGTGAGTTACCAAGTTACAGTAACCAAGTTAAGAGTTTGAATCTTCCTCTGATTTGTCTCTGTAATAAAAACTATGTTTGCATGTAAACATACTATACTGTTTGGCTAAGAGTTGGAAGTAGTGCAGCTGTTACGTGCCTCACTTGCATTATAATTTATTGTGTTTATATAGATCCTGGTCCTGCTGATGGACATCAGAAACTCATACTTATGCACAGAGTGCCCACATATAGCATGTGTTTCAGTTGGCCTACTCAAGATACTGAGTGTAATTTCTTAGGGAAGTATGATACTAGGGTAAAAATGTGGCCCAAACCACTCTAATAACTTGATAACTTATGATTTGAGTTAAACTGAGAATGTAATCAGTTAAGAAATAATGAAAATTAAAATAAGAAGTTACACTGATGATATAACTAGGTCAAGAAGAGTGAGCTTCTTATTTGTTTCCTTAAACATCTCAGAACTAACTTCAATGCGTTCTTGGGGCTCATGCTGAAACCAAAGAACTTGTTGCCAGTTTTATGTCATACTTGCTTCTTGGGGTTTTTTTGTTTTGTTTCTTTGTTGTCTTGATTTTTGTTTGCTTCCCCCCTCCCCATTAGATCTGTAGTATAATTCCCTTAGAGATGAGCTAGCCCTCTCCAGGTTCCACCATAAATGTTTTTTGACCGATTTTTTCACCTGCTTTCTGTCAAAAGGCTGTTTGGTGAACTGAACTTCTTTCTTTTTAAAAGGAACAGTAATTATTCACCAGTGTTCAAGAAGCCGGGTTTTCTTTGTTTTTTGATATCCATGATATAACAGTAAAAAGTTAGTTAATAAGACAAATTTACTTGCAGGTAACCAGGTCCAGCAGTTACACCAAGAAGTCCCAGTTTCAGGTGGAAGAAGAGGATATTGAGAAATTAGAAGTCAGGTAAGTTACGTAGATTATAAAGTGCTTAAATATTAATAAATCATAGTAGTTTGTTATCAAGACAATAAATGTTATTTTATTGTAACTACAGAGAATTACTGATCAGACTTGTAGGAATGATGCTTTCTAATGTAAAATTACTCAATCTTTTAGTGTGCCTCTTACAGAATAAAAGGTGTTTTTTTTGTTTTTGAAGTAAATAGTGGTAGAGTGTATCTAGCAGCCTAAACTTGTTTCCTGTGCCTGTGAGTAAAAGGTGTGAAGACCACCTGTTAATATGTATTAGTTTGGTCAGAACTGGTAATAGAACTTGTACTGGAGGATAACAGCACACATGGTGCTAGTCTGTGATTTCAAGTGTAGTTGGCTGGTTTAGTAAAAACAGAGGGAAAAGCCTCTTTCTTTTTTTTTTTTTTTTTTTTAATGGGATTGTTACAGTTTTGTGTTGCGTTTTGTAGAAACATCTGTGTTGGATCTTCAAGCCCTTTTCTGCGGCTTTACAGTTAACAGTGGTTCTGTCTGTATTTATACTATAGCTAGAACTGCTGAGAGCCCCTGGGCTCTAATTTCTTTTCTTTATTGTGCTTGTGCATATATATGCACTGTATCTGCTGAATGGCATGTAGTCTTCAAGACTAGCATGTTCCCTAGCAGGCATCAGAAGAACTTAGTGGTTAGCTGGTTAGTTTTAATAGCCATTGTAGAACTAACTTGGTATGTGCATTTTTAACTATTAGCTTCCTGAATATCTTAATTAGAATTGTATATTTCATTAAAGATGTAAATATATTTAGAAAAATAGTCATGCCCCAACAAATCTAGTTTTGTTTTTTTTGTTTTGTTTTGTTTTTGGTTTGGTTTGGTTTTGTTCTTCTTAACATCTGCTGTCTGTCAGAAATGTCAGAGAGGTAAGAAGTAGTAAAAAAAACCCAAGGTGCATGTCTGGAGTCTGTGATTCCTTTTGAGGTCATAAGCGTATGAGCTGCTGTTTGGAAAAAAACAAGCGCATGTGTTGATGTGGCATTGCAGTGTGCCAGATTCTAGCAACTGGATAGGGATATGTAAATACATTTGTTTAAAAAGTTACCTGAGAAGAAATGTGCACAGTTTTGCGGGTGGAGACTGCTTAGAATACGTGTATGTTGCCAATATCACTTGTATTTACTGATGCAAGGTCTGCAAGTCTAACTTTCACTGTTTTTCTTTCTGTTCTGTATGGGATAATAAGCCACTTGTTTGATTCTTCTTGGTTTACTTAGAACTGAGTAATGGACTGAGATTTCTAACTTTTTCTGCCTGCATGCATGTGGATTAGTGCTGTAAGGCAGTTATTGTTAACTTTAAGGTTTTTATTTCTCTTTGGGAGAAAAAAAACTAAACAATATTCTTATTTTCAGGGTTGACCTATGGAATAATGGAAATTTGGTACAAGATGTCTTTCTAGGAGAAATCAAAGTTCCCGTGAAGGTGTTAAGAAATGATTCCTTTCAAGCATGGTGAGAAATGGTGTCTCAGAAGTGAATTTGCTTCTATCCTACAGATCTTGTCTTGCAAAGGATAATATTTTATTCTAACTATAAATTAAAGTATGTCTTCCTGTTCTAGTGTAGGTAAAACATCTTTTTAGAAAGCTTTCCTGCTCAGTAAGTCAGCCTTGACAGAGGGTACATTTAGCTCTTCTCTTCCCCCAATCTGCCCACTCCCACAAAACAGAAGTTATGTTTGAGGGAAAGTGTGGAGAGTGAAGAAAGGGAAGACTGAATATAACTATCCTTCAGTAAGCTTCCTGGATTTTTGTGATCTCTATATGCTTTTCAGCCTAACCAGCAAACCAGAAACTTCTCAGAATTGCATCACTTGTAATTAAATTACAGAATGATAGATGAAGAGTTTACTTCAAAATAATTATGACTTTTCTGTTTTCTTCCTCTGGGAGGTTCAGAAACTGATCTGGAAGTAACCCTAAGTTGTCTCAGGAGAGCAGGCTTGGAATTTTAAAAGCTGCAAGGGTAAGGCATGAAGGAAACTCAGGAAAGAAATGCCTCTCCCTTCTGATGTTCTTGCAAGCAGGAGCCAGTCTCTAGCCCCTTTAGTGTCCCTAATGCTAGCATCAGGAAGTGATGAGTGCAACAGATTCAAATGCCTAAGAGTGTAGAATATTCTACTTTTAGTGAACCTTTCAGTGCAGAGAAGAGTGGAGGAAGCCCCTGCATATCCATGTAGAAAATGCATAGGAAGTGGGCAAATAGGAGCTAAATGGGACATGTCTTGGCCAGGAACTGCTTCAGCTATGCAACATGTACTCAACGTCAGGCTCCAGATGTCTTGCACGTGTCAGATTTGAGCTCTGGTTCTTGTTCTTACTTCTCAAATGTGATCCTAAACATAATAAATGTTTATGTGATTGTTTTCCATTTTATACATGGCGTACTGCAGATACGGACTTGTTCTGGCAGTGCTCTGAACTGATCAAAAGCTGTATGACCATATTAACAAACATAATGACATGTCTCCATTTACCTACTAGGAGAAAGATTATAAAAGCATGGATGCATTACTAGTCTGTTGTGTTCATATAGCTTTTTTAATTGTTTTTTTAATTCAGCTGAAGTACAGCAGATAGAAAAGTATCACTAGTGTTAAATCTTGGGAAAATAAGCCTAAGACTTAGGCTGTCGAATAGAAGTTTTTGTAAATCAGTTTTACTTTGTGTTAGCATGGCCTCATGGGCAATGCACTGATTATAAAAAAAAATCTGAGCTCCTGATTGTAGAAGTACAAACATAAATGTTTGTAAAAAAAAAAAAAAATAATCAAGATTATATCAGTTTGTTGAAACTAAACTGCTTAACAGCTCTTAGAATTTTTGTAGAGTTGCACCTCCTGTTGGAATGCAGTTGAACTACAGCAAAAGCCAATGAAGAAAATTGCTTAATATATTCTGTATTGAGAATAGGGGAAAAAACACTTTATTTTTCTCTCTTTTAATCTTACTGGTTTCTCAGGAATGCAGCCTGTTAATGTTACGTATTTTTAGTGGCTTCAGACTAGACTGTGTAAGTACTTGACACTAGCTGTTCCCATCTGCAACATCCAACACCCTAAATATAACCTAGATGTAAAATGAGAAGGTCCATATTTTCTAAACATAATTTCTAACTGTTCCTGCTATCCCGGTGAAGCTACGGGATGTATATCCTATTTCACTGTTGGGAAAGATACGAGGAATTACATGCTTCATTTTGTGGTAAAGGTGCAACAAGTGCTGCTGCTTTTCTTTCTTTTGTGTCTCAAGGGGTTTTTTTTATGTGGATTCCATTGCCAGTTTTCAGACTCAGTTAATATATACTAAATTAAATGTGATACTTTGCTTTATTGTAGAATTAGTCAAAATAATGAAATGTGAATCTAATATTTTGGAATTGCTCTGCTGCTTTCAGGTACTTACTTC
This sequence comes from Micropsitta keiensis, assembly GCA_034782935.1. Taxonomy (NCBI): domain Eukaryota; kingdom Metazoa; phylum Chordata; class Aves; order Psittaciformes; family Psittacidae; genus Micropsitta; species Micropsitta keiensis. Next base: position 4,038 of record JAVHNC010045350.1, on the reverse strand, counting down.
AACCAAGAGAAAATGGAAACAAGTCTTCCAAAACTGATGATTTGGGGTCACTTAGATTAAATATCTGTTACACTGAAGACTGTGTGCTTCCGTCTGAATACTACGGTTCTCTAAGAAACTTGCTGCTAAAATCATCAGATGTTCAGGTACTGTGTTGAAAATTTCTTTTAAAATGAAAACTTAAAGTGAATTTTGAAGTCCTGTATGAGATATTATGTGTATCTAGATATATTTTCTATGTATCTAGAATTATATGTATCTAGATATGTTTCTTTTGTTGGTTTGCATGAATTACTTCTGTGACAACCAGAGGAGCAGCTTGCAGAGCTGCAAACTACTAAGATTTTCTTTTTACATTAGAAGAACCAGCAGAGATAGTGAAATAACCTGTGCTGTGTGACTGGAAGGGATATAGTACTTCTCACTGGTTGCTCTTTTCAACAATGTTTTCTCACTGGCTGCTATTGGCCCCATGGATTTAGTGGTTTTCCAGGGACATTGATCCATTATTGACTCTGAAGGGGTAGATAATCACCTTTACCAAAAATGGTCTGCTTCAGAATTGATTTCTGATTCCACTTCTGAATGGCTTCTGTCTTCCCCAGTACGCTAATTGGCATGACTGGATTTCTCACATGGACATTATGACAAAGAGCATATCATGAGACAGGAATCAAATCATAGTAAGCAGGCTTTATATTCCTACGTCTTTTATAGCCTTACTTCACATCAGTGTTGAAGTACTGGCAGAGGGGGAGGAAGGAGATTGTGACTAAAATTTTTACTAGTCCATATTCTGGAATTGAGGGAGAGCTGAGTACGTAGCTAGTGGCAGTTAAAGGCTATCATATTTACTTAGATGTTATAACATGATCACTTTTTTTTTAATTGAAATTTCCAACTGTAGAATGGTGACATACTTCAGAACTGAGAACTGTATTTTAATGTGCTCTGATTGTAGTTGGCATAGTCCTATAAAGATATATGACATTATAGTAAAGTGATTGTTTACTGCTTCTTACTTGGATTTGTGACAAAACCATATTCTGGTTTTCTAGGGAGAGTTAGAAAGGTGAGTAAATGCCAAATTTCATTATTAAATATCAAGCTTAGAGTAAATAATACAAATTTTCAATTAAGTATTTCTGTAGAATGGAAAGTCTTAATTGCCATGTTATACAACAAATGCTGGAACTTTCTGTTAAGCAGCTGTGTCTAGATTGTTAGATTTGAGCTGTAATTTGCTAAATACATGAAGAATATTTTAACTACTTCATTCATGATTTGATATTCTTTCTCACAGCCGATTTCTGCATCTGCTGCCTATATATTGAGTGAAGTTTGTCGCGACAAGTATGATTCTGTTCTGCCTCTTGTTCGATTGTTGCTACACCACCATAAGCTAGTTCCATTTGTTGCTGCAGTGGCAGAACTAGATCTGAAGGACACCCAGTATGTATTACATGTTTAGTGATCTCAAGACTGTTTAAATTATTTTTAGAGTTTCAAAGGGCTTCATGATACAACATTGTTAAGTGAGCATGTTGATTTGTCTCATTATGTAAACCTGACTAAATACCTTTGCATTTTAATGCTAGATAATAAAAAACATTAACTAAAATCACATCGAAGCTGGGAGTCAGAGTTAATGATTTTGTGCTATCTGGTAAAATTTTCTTGGAGCTAGCGTACTGTTGAATATAACAAGGTAGCAGTCTGGAATTGTGTCTAAGAATACACAGTTGTTAGTTTAAAATGTCATGTTTGGCCACTCTTCAAAGTTTACTGATCATCAGATTGGTACTTAACATTTTTCAAATAGCCAAGAATTTTATCCTGTTTCCTTTAGTATGTGATTGAAATGAGGGTTATTTTTTTTTCTGCAAATATGCCTTGCAAATAAGTACATATCCTCCTGCATGCCTTGAAAGTAGCAATCACAGGAGTTTTTCCAAGTAGCACTGTATGGCCTGTGAATTTACAGCTTTGTGGTTAGGGGAGAAATGAAGTAAACCCAAGTAGTGGCCACTGAGGTGCCAAGTAATGTCCTCTGGAGGTGTGGAAGGGATTTTGTCACCACAGGATGGTTCATTTCAAAGCTGACTTTCTCCAGATCTAAATAAGGTGAGACAATTTAACTGTGTAGAAAGAGGTGACTTCTGGAAAATAATTTTCTAAACTGCATTTTAGTACACACATTCCTTTCTATTATAGTTGAACTGTAACAAAGAAAGATTAAACTAAATCTCTCAGACTAGAAAGATTTACTTTGCAGAGCTGGCTCTGTTTTCTTCAAGCGCTATTTTGAATAAAAAGCATAAACCTAGATTAAATAACTTTTGGTCGAAGTGTCTGAGTTTATCAGTTAGTGTAGCAGCATGCTACTTAGTATAGCTCTGAGATTGTCTTTCACTATCCTACTGGAGGAAGAATTCTATGTTGGTGAGGTACAAGTCTCCATTGTTTGTTAATTTTCTCCAGTTATTCTTTCTCACACTCAGCACTGGATTATAACTTCCTTTATCTAAATTTTTTTAAGCTTTTCCTTATGGTTTTATTTCTGGTTTTGGTTTTGCTAATAGCTATAATAATATTATTTTTATTCTTTTCCTGATTCTGAGTGCCATTGCAACTTGGATATCTTTATTTCCTTACTGAAATGTATGGAAATATGTTTAAAAAAACCACAAAACTATTTAATGCAAGCTAAAGTATTAATTGGGTTTTGTACCTGAGTTGCTTATTTTTTAACTGTTCAAATAAAATCAATTATTTTCTTACAGAGAAGCAAACACAGTCTTCAGAGGCAACTCATTAGCAACTCGGTGTGTAGATGAAATGATGAAAATAGTGGGGAAGCACTACCTGAAGGTTACTTTGAAACCTGTTATTGATGAGGTAGGTTATTCTACTGAAACCATTTTCCGGACACTTAGCCCACTGGTGCATCTTGTCTGTTTTATAGGCGTTCTTCTTCTAGCTTCCTCTGTAGCAGTCATAATTCAGGTAGGGGAATTCTAGAGGAAAATTAAATTGAGCAATAATTGGTTAAGTGGGAGAAGCTGCTTTTTGTTATATACGTTCCAGATGATTGAAAATAAAATGGTCAATGACAGTTGCTCCAGCCTCTAACACATTGCAGAATTTACCCACATGATAAATTATGTAACTGATCCATATAAAAAGGCACACACAAAAGTGGGGATGATTATTGCATGCTGTTGTGGATAATTAGATCCTATTTATAGTTTTACCCCTAAATCTAGGAGAGAATATGGTTTTAAATAGGTGCATTTCCACGCATTCTGTCTGAAAAATTGAATTCCTATAGTTTTGTTTGTTTCAGATATGCGAGTCTCCTAAACCCTGTGAAATAGATCCCATCAAAATAAGAGAAGGGGATAATGTAGAAATAAATATGGTGAGTTCCTTAATCTGTTTTTCCCAATTTAAACTTTCTCAAGATCTGAGAAAAAAACATTTTAAAGAGCAGCTCTCTGTAATGGAAAGCTGAGTAATTTAAAGGTAGCAGTATAATTCTCTGATTCCAGAGTAAACAAAGGAGAAGTTACATTTCTTATCCATGTTTATGAATACAGCAAAGTCCAACAGAAAATGTGACAGGGAGGAAAAACTAAACAGAGGATTACAGTCTTCTGAGCCAATTTGTTGTCTGTTGTGATTCCTGATGGTCTGTGCTTAGCGTCTAGATGATGACGTACTTAATCAGGAGTGCTTTAACACTTTGCATTGAAGTTTTGCATGCTGCTTGTCTGTTGCCAGAGAATGACATTTAAGGCAATAGTTGCTGTTACAAACTAAGTTAACATTCATCAAGTATGCATGGGAAGTACTACTTTGTAACATGTTGCTGTCAAATGATAAAACCAGGTTTTGATAGATAGTTGTATATTGCAAGACACTGCCTGTATACTTCAATGTGAGTAACATTAAACTGTCTTTCAAAACTAAAAATCCCTTACATATGTTATGAAGCTTTTTAAATATGAACTGTACTAAAATACGTAATTGAATAGT
>JAVHNC010044365.1:10156-24124 GCA_034782935.1 Micropsitta keiensis | reverse complement strand
CATCCTTTTTTGAGACTTGAACCTCATGGTATGTCTATGCCAAATGTACCCACATTATGCAAGAGTAATGGAAATTCGCCAGGCAGAGCAATGCTATGTTTTCCTGGATAAATGTTGCTCAGTTTAACTTTAAGGAATTGACTGATAAAAGCCTCAGTGATTACCTTGTTTGCCTAACTGTCTTCATTCCATGAGAAGCAGTATTTTTGCTGGCACAGAGAATATATATGAAACACAGGAACAAAAGAGGCCCTCAGTGAAAGGTGAAGCACCCATCTGAGAAAAAGGGTTTCTTTCCTCTTTGGAAGATAAGTTGGCTATGCTAAGGACCCCTAAGAATATAGTTTGCCATCTGACATGGTTCAAGTGACTGAGCTGCATGGTCACATTGAGCTGTTAATTTCATTTTTGTCTTTTCTCCAATTCCAGGCAAAGCTCACCATGGGAAAATGCTGGTGATGAAGGCCATTTGCCTTTTGCAGCACTGGGAAGGTGAGACAAAAATGCAGCAGCTCATGCTACACAATATCTACAGAATATAAGGAAGTAGAAATTGAAAGGTATTTTGGACTAACAAGTGCATGGGATTAGCCAGCTAGAAGACACATATTAAAATGAAGAATTATCTTGATTGACACCACTCTGTCCTTCATTTAAACCATGTATTAGTTGCCTACAGCCATGGTACCAGTTCAGGACTTTTTATTTCATATTTGCTCAGTTCACCTAACAATATAGTTCAATTTCTGGCCACTGCCTCTGATCAGTAACAGAACTCCTAAAAATAGTAAGCGTGATTTCCTATCTTCAACAGCCAAAGGCCCTTGCCAGAACCTGACTCAATCGTATTCAACATGCTTGTGACATTCACACACAAGGCAGCCCATAGCACGCAAAGGATATATGCACGGAGCTCAGATTCAGCTCTAAAGTTGAGGAAAGCTGTAAATATTCCACAGAGCCTGTCTGAGATGTAACAAAGCTTTTGTCACTAAACACAGCCTGACAGAATGGCTGGAGCATGCAATGCTTTTGTTGCCAGATTTTTCACTCTACAGGGCAAAAACATTATTGAAATTGGGGGAACACCTCAAGTAGTAGCAGGCTGCTACACTACTAGTGCAATTGATTACTTCAGCAAATAGCCAGAAGTAGCCATTACTTCACAACAAAGAAAACTAACCACAGTGCAAAAGAGATTTGGATTGATAAACTGAGTGTTGGCATGTGATAGATGGCTTTAACACACATGTCTAGAATGCAGATTCCAGTAATATAATGAGACGAATGCATTTTTACTCAGCTTCACTTTTTGCGCTTCCTTTTGACCTAATGCTGCAGCGCAGAATTTGAATTAAAATGTTTTATTATAAGTAAGTCCCAGCACTGGGACAGAAATGTTAGGAAGCAGCAGGCAAGTGAGGAAGAACAGACATTTGAGAGAAGAAAGTACTGTGAAAGCACACCTTGAATTTTCCTGTAGCAGCTTTCTGCTGAATAAATAGAGAAGCACATTATAAAAGGATGCACACAGGCCAAAATGTAAGTTAACTCTTAATTGGAAAATGGACAGCAAAGACTTTATCATCATATGCAAAGATGTAAATGCTTAGAATTTTTATTGCTTAAAATCTATATTACAGGGAAGGAAGGCAAAAGAAACAAAGATTATCTAAAAGGAAAAATTAATGCATATGGATAAAAAAAGGGATGCTTCTGATTTTGAAAGTGGAATGGGATCGTTAAACAAAGCAGATGTATAAATTCAGATCACTTATGATTGATTTGTAGTGTGAAACCAAGCTAGATTTTGAAATACAACATAAACCATTCCCATTAGTGGAAGAAGCTTTCAAACTAAAGGCTTTGCATTTAGAAAAACTGAAAGTTTTAGATCTTGCTTATGTGCTCTAAAATCGCTACTACATTAAGAGTTTTGCAATAGTCATGGGAAACAGGGGTCTTTGCTCTCCATAGGCACATATAAGGAAGAATACTAATCAGAAAACTACAGTTTTACTTTCTTCCCCTCCCACCCCTAGGGCTTACCCAGGCACATTACACAGCAATACTGCCTAAACAGGACAAAAATTCCACTGGGTTCTGGGTCTTTTTGATTGGATTGTGGTTTGGTTTTCTTTCTTTCATATGACTCTGGTATTTACATCAAATATAGTAAGGTATATAAACATAGCAAGTTACTTTGCAATCATTTATGTTTGTTAGTATTTTTCAGTATTCTTTGTTAAAAGGTCTGAAAACACACACCATCGCCTTTTCACCTTTATCGCTCATGCAACAGTCTCTTGCTAACCTGAGTGGAGACTTTAAGGAATAGTTGAGTCACTGCAGAAAATCACAGAGGAAATTTGAGACATCTGGGTCAGCTGTTAGGCAGAAACCTCTATATTTACAATTGAAAATCTCCAGACAAATTAATCAATTGTCGGTGATCTTTTGGAAGACAGTGCTTGGAACTGATTCTTGCTGATTTTCAACGGAATCTAGTATCATTTTTGCCCATATTTGATTTGTTCTCTTCAAATTCTAGGTATTTGTATTAGAGTATTTGTATACTCTGATCATTTTTTGAATCTGGGTAAAATGAATTTGTCAAAGTTGCTAAGTTAGCTTCATTCATACTATACCTTATTCTCTTTGAACTTGGTGAAAGCTTCCCCTTAGTGGCTTTGTAGGATATTTGCTGATGATATACCCTTGTCTGATATGGTAAAGCCATCATGTAATGAAAACACTTCATCTGTACTTTGACCTAAGTTTAGATCTGTGAACACCTCGGCTGCAGTGCAGGAGCTTCTGGGAACATGGATGTGATCAGCGTGCATCCCCAAGGATTTAGCCTTGTGGGAGGATGTGCATAGAAAGGTTATCTGATAGCAATTCTCATCTATATCTGGATATTGTTTTTCCATACTTGCTGAGCTATGAGCAGAGAAAAGGAGTGTTGTGAGTCACAGGGTAAATGTTGCTTTGACTCTGCTCTCTGCTGCCCAAGAGATGTGAGGCTGTTTGAGCAAGCATCCATGCTATTTGACCTCATCTTGAGCAGGATTAGGTTTGACCCGAACCAGTTTCTCAGATGCAGCTGATGAGGGTGCTAATAATGTGCCACTTGAAACATATTGCTACACTACAAGCAATGCAGATGCATAAAATAATAATGTGCCAGTGAAGTTTTCATGTTTTTAAACACCTACAATGTAAGAGGATCTAAAGCTTGCTTGTCTTAGCATTTGTCTAGTTATAGACTCCATAAATTGGCTTTTGTTGACTTATAATGATATTTTCTTTCTTTTCACCTGGATATCATACGCAGTCATGGCACATTAATTGTGGATTAGGCTTATAGTCATTGTTTACTATGCTGACTTTCCTTAAAACGTTATTTTCTGCATCTTTAGGAAAACTAACATCACCTTATTATGATGATCCAGAGGGGCAGGAGTCAAGCCATGCATATTAGTACGCTGTATGAACACTGTCACTTATCCATAAAAACATCGTCGTTACAGCACTCCTCTACATCCGAACTACATTTTTATTTTTAATAGATTTACAAACTTTGGCAGTAATTTCTTTTTCACGTAAGACAAGATGTGCAGAGATGCACCTTTCCTTTACTCTGGTATTACCTACTCAGTGCAAGAGCATATAATTTTCTTGTCAATGCGACTCCTAGAAATGGTTAGTGGGGCTGTGAATGTAATCGCAGAGGAGGTTAGTTAGCATTCTAAAATTGCACTGGAAATCCTACTGGTTATTTCCTCCTTTTGGTTTTTAGCACGCATTATTTTAAAAGGAGTTAGTGCAAACCACTGCTGCCTAACAAGAGCTTCTTCTGAGAGCTCTCGGAAATGTAGCTCACGTTAGCTCATGCTTGTCATAATCTGTGGTTAATACCAGGTGTCACATAAATCCGTATCTTGTTTCACAACACACTCAGATTTTATATACTATCTCTTCAGCTTAGACTGAGCCCCAAAATCTGGTTAATGTAATTTACTGGATTTATTAAATTGGTGAAGATGTGACAACAGGCCCAGAGTCTACAGAAGTGCTGTGTGAAATCCTGAGATTAGAATACATTGGTTCAAATGTGTACAAAGTAATTCAAAGAAATTCTACAGCACTGGAGAAACTATAGTCTGAAACAGGCAAACCAGAGATCCCTGCGTTGGCACGTCAGAGACATGATTTACTGTAGGTTTGTTGGTTTATGATCAGGCTATTGGCTGTAGGGAGAGAGAGAGAGAAGTCTTTTCAGTGTTCTCGTAGGGGACCCTTCAGTAGCACACAACACTGAATGTCATAAACTGTTTATTTGAATCACTTGCAGCTTGAAGGCTTTGAAAAGTCACTGCTTTTCTTTCAAGTTAACCCCCAGTAAAGATCAACGTTAACATTCCATCTTTGTCATGTCAGAGCTGCTATTTGGGACAGAAAACCAAATGAGTTCATTGCACTAAGGACTAATTTAGAACTACCTTTTTTCTTAACTAGGATGACTGTACTGATTCTGATTTCAGGAATTTTGGTATTTTATAAAAAGATTACATAGCAAAGTATGTTCAATGGCGTGTTTAGAAATGTCACTGGGCTCAGCAGCCAAAATTAAAGATATGGTGAAATTTACATTTCCTACCAAAAAGCAGTTGTTCATAAATACACATGATCTCTGTAGTCCTACTTCGAGCCTTCAGGAATGTCAGTGAAAATTATGACCTCTGTAGAACAGGCATCTAAACACTTGTATCTTTATTTGCTACAGATTTCAGTATTTGTGATGACCATATTACAGCAGAATGGCTGAAAAGCTGGCTTGGTGCTGAGGGCATTTCTGGCTTCTCTGCCTAATCAATTTTGCTGCCCTGTTTTTGCCTGGAAAGAGCAAACAGTTACCATGTATAGTATAATGTCACAAATTCCTGGAGCTAGCAACACATGTTACATGCTGCCGGGAAGTGCAAAATCCCTGATTTCCAGTGCCAATAGATGTCTGTTTATTGTGAATTTCCTGGTTCATGAAACGCAACCCCCATTCTTGCATAATTCAGACTGTACTTCTGCCTGCTTGCTGTGGCCCGTGGTCATCCAGATTTCAAATGAAAACTCGAGGGGAAATATTTCGGAAGTGCTGATCTAGCTCAACAGCTCTGCCATTCCTATCTTTTGGTTTTGCTTTCTTTGGACCTGCAGCACACTCTTGTTTTTCTGGCTGGCCTGTTATATCATTAAAAAAAACCAACCTAGATGGATTTCCTAAATTCCATTCTTAGTTGAGGTCCTGGTTAAGACTCGTGTTGCATTCATACAGAACAAGATCCAAACCCATTTTCTTTTCCAGTTAATCTGCCTCTCCAGTAGCTCCTGAGAGTAAAACAGTAACATACTAATATTCTTTTGGCTTCATGGCCAAATATGGGTATTTCTCCAGGCTCATTCTTTACTGTTCATCCAATAGCTGCTTTAAGGTTTCTGAGAAAAAGTAAAACCTACCATAGGGATAATCTCAAAGATGGGGAAGCAGCTTTTGCCAAATGGCTCACAGAAGCCCTGCAGTTATCTTACTGCTTTATTTCTCAGAAGAGAAACACTCTTTCCTCAAGCTTTTACTGTAAAAATAGTGAAACTCCAAAAATAAATGTATTTATTCTGCATGTACTTAGGAATTTGTAAGAAGACACGATGGCAATAAAGATAGAAATATTATGACTAGCTGCAGACCCCCTGATACAGAGACTGGTTTCAGCTCATATAAAGCTTGCTGAGGTCTGCGTTTAAACCAGGCTTCCTAGCAGGGATTAGGTACATGCTGTTGTACTTTCAGAATGAGAGCACCAAATAAAGTATCAATATTGCTTGGTATTGACAGCAGATGTCTAGAGCTGATCTACATAAAATAATGCAACTTACACGTAAGGCTCAAGACACCCCTGTGCTTGTGCCAGCATTATTCTGAGCACAAAGCTCAGCTCTGTCGCTCAAAAAGTAGTCCAAAAAGAGTGGCTGTGGCCTCAGCTCTGGTCCAATTCAAAGCCTGCAGCCAGAGAGATGTCCTTGGAAAGCCCTTCTCAGGGTTTTGCAGGGAAATTTGCCCTAAGGGCAGTGCCTCTAAATGGAAGATCAGAAAGAACTTGGTTCTCACATGTTTGCCAAAGTGAGCCTCAATCCAGCCCTGAAGCACTCTCATCAGTCAGTATTTGCAGTTGCTTTGGGGTGAGCACAGCAAGCTTTGAAGTGGAAGAGAGCTCTAAGAGCACTAACAGGACTGAGATATGAATATTGTAATTCATATTAGTGAAAACTTTTCCAATGGATGTCTTTTGTGATAGTCTGTATTTCAAAGACTCCCGATTTTTTGTTTTTAAATCATTTTAAAATGATTTGGAACAAGCTGCCCATGGAAATGGAGGAGTCACCAGCCCTGGTGGTATTTAAAAGATGCTGTAGGTACTTAGGGACATGGTTTAGTGTTGGACATGGCAGTGCCAGGTTAACAGTGTGCCTCAGTGATCTTAAAGGTCATTTGCATCATAAACAATTCTATGATTCTATAATTTACTTAAATGCAGTTGCTCATAGCAGGGTTTATTGCTGCAAATCAATCAGCTGGGGGGGGGGGGTAGTTGCGCACAAGGATGCACCGGTTTTCACTGTGTTTCCTTTTCCAAATGCTAAAAATATGGAGTACAAAAGTGATGTTGCTATTCCTTAAAAAGAATTGCTTGGGAATTTTTCAGAAAAAAAAAAAAAGCTAGAAATTGTCAGTTCACAAAAAGTATTTCTTTTTTTCTAAAAGCAGTCTACTTGGAAATCTATTTTAAGAAAATATTTCTAATTCATAAAAACGTATAATTCTGATGCTTCCTGTATGGAACATACTAAAAGGTTTAGCTTTAAGATTGGTCTTCCAGTTCAGAACTGTTTTCAGGATTTTTGCCTGTTCAGGCCTTTGGAATTGGAGATTTTCTCTGCTGAGGCTGCTTTAGGCCCCTCTGGCTGAACATCTTTCTGGCACAGGAGCCATGCTCTGCCACAGATCTGAGTTTTGCTTCCTGAAGTTGAGAGTAAAATGCGAGTTATTTTATCTTGAACCTGGGGACAGCGGTACTTGGTGGGAAGAGCTGAACCAGCAGCTGGATGGATCTGAGCTGTGCAGCTTGCCTGCTTTTCAGCATGACTGCTCGTGGGTTTATGGTATTTATAGTGGGGCATTGTCTGAGTAAGAGCAATAAAATCAGCAGAGTCACGCCTGTCCAGAATGATATGGAATCATTCCTAGGGTTTTTTGTGTTACAGTAGGAGGGAGCGCTAAACCGTACAAAGAATTCTGTTACTGATAGATATCCTATCAAAACCTTCAGCTGACTTGGTGATACAGGGCAAATGCACTGAAGCTTTAGCAGACTTTAAGAACTGTTGTTTTCCTGGTGAATTTAGTGCTGGTGGCACAAGAGCAGTGTGTAATTAATTTTACCACTTGGCAACTGAAGCCATTGCTCAGTCCCGTTCTTGCTGAGTTCTAACGCTGTACTGAGAGCCCTGCAACAGAGACAAAAATACTTGCCCTGTTATAAAGCACCAAAGAGACTTTTTTAGCCCCTGTACATTTGGCAGCCGTGAAACAACTGAGCTGGCATCGGACCTGCTCTGCACTCATCTCTGCTGCGAGGGGCTTGAGTGAAACAATGCACAGATCTAATAAACCATGTAAATGTTGCTCCCACCAATGTCTTTTCCATTAAAGAGAAGACTTGCGGTGCCTTGTGGTGGGCACGTGCCTAAGCCTCAAGGAGGAGGCCCAAATTAAATCATTTGGGCTGCTTCCTAGAATATCAATACTCTCCAGAAGCTGCAGTTCCCTAGATACTAATATGAAAATAATCCATTTCTAAAGATAAATTTTCCCCACACCTCAAAAGTAGAGTACATCAAATGTTGCAAGAAGGGAAAAATAGCAGCTGTAGGGATGGTTTCAAAACTTTCACTGCATATAGAGGAAACCCAGGACGGTTAGCACAGCTTTTACCTTTTTGACAGCAAGTAAATGTTCTGTGGCAGACAAATCTGCAGGAAATCAAATTTTCTGATGTGCTGTAGCCGTACTGGTTATATATCTATACAGTACTGGCAGCTCAGAAACACATTTTCACTATTTCTGAATATGACTTGAAAGCAGCTTGACTTCTGTAATCATAAACACTGACAAGTGTACTCTGCGTACATGGACCAGATGATGTCTGTTTTTGTGATAGCTTGGTAGTGGTGAGATCAAAACCAACTGAGAGGCAAAGGGAATTTTCTGTTGCCTAAATATTAGTTGTAAACCTTTTGGCCTGTAAAAGGAAGCAGTCAAGTGTGGCACTTTAACTCCTTCTGCCCCATTAGGTTACTGTTTAAAAGAGCAGTAAGCACTGCTGGCTATTATTTCTTTTCTGTCCTATGTATCTTAGCAGTCTGAAACCAAATTTTATGTTCACTTATCCTAGGAGAATCTCTAATGGAGGAGTACTACTGAACATGAAAGTAATGAGAGCTAGTTGCAGACATAAGTATCTTTGGTTTTTTGTTTGTGTCCATGCTTACATTCACAAGAACTACTCTGACCAAGCTATACTGTATGTGTTAGATTTTGTTTTCTCCCTCTTTCCAGGTCAGTGCTGTCACACAGAAACACATAAAGCAGCTGTAAGCATATCCTTCAAAAACACCTCCTTTTTTCAGCTGCTGCTGCTACTTACTATCCATGGTGCATATTGTTTCTTGCACAGTTGAAAATAAGTTATGTCATTACCTTTCTTTGTGGAAAGGTAGTACATCCAGGTAGAAATGACTGTTCTTATGAGTGCATAATGAAAAACCAAAATGAAGAATGCCAACTTACAGGAATTGTTGTGTTTATGAGCACCTTTCTTTTACAAAGACAGCATTCTTTTACAAAGATGGTACGTTGGTGTACGTATGCATGATTACCACACAAAAGAATGTAATTCCAAGCAAGTAAAAGTAAATGTAAGCCATCTGGCTCTACTGTTGTTATCAAGGCCTTCATCACTAGTGTCAAATGTTCTTGTTCTGCCCACTACTGCCTGGTTTGATGAATCGTTTCTCTGTTGGCATCATACACAGAATTTTTTTGTGTAACAACACTGCGGGTCATTGATGGGAGCAAAGCAATTCAATGTTGGAAAATTAATTATTGTACTGAAAACATGCTTACTACTGTACAAAGCCCAGGTAGAGCAAAATGATATCCCCAGAGAAAAGCCACAAATTACAGGAGTATGGGGTAAAGTGAAGTAAAATACACAACTGCACACAACTTAATGAGAATGAGCGCTTGGTAAAAGGATTTGGAAGCAGTCCTTGGTTCTGGTATTTTAGTTTTAGGCATTTGGACTTTTAGACTTTAATCTGCTCTTAATATAAAACTGTGCTAGGTAATCATCTCCAATACTTGCAAAAGTTTCAAAGGTGAACGTACATCTCTTCCTGTGTTGCTTTTGTTTAAATGTTCTCAGCTATAATGTACTGCCCATGAACCAAAGATAATTTCACCGGAAGCAGGGGAAAGACTTGGGGAAATATATGGCAGCAAATAATGGCTGATATGGAAAATATTGAATGTTTAATGCTTTTTTGCTGCTGACTTAAAGAATGGTTTAACATAACTAGATGCTTAACAGTATTAAAACTATCAGAAAAAGGATTAGGAGGATATTCCAAAGTCAAGGAAAGAATAGATTTCAGTATAATTTTAAGGAAGTCAGAGGTACTAAGGTCAAGAAAGAAAAGAAAATTTGCTGCAGAGCTCTTAAGGAATTAGCCAAGCAGTCTTGAGGGAAGAGAAGCAGGGAAAAGAAGGTCTAAAATCTGTATTTAAAATGAAAGAACAAATGTTCTGTAATGTGTAACTCTTGTAATCTAATTTGCATATCAAAGAAAGTTTCAATATATTAAATAACAGCCTTGTAAACATCAGATGATGTACTAAGTTATGGGAAAGTGCTAGCATAATACCAGATAGGCTAAACCTAGTCTAATTTGCAAACAAACTGGTTTAATGATGGGAGGCCATAGATGATATATCTTGATACGGCCCCAAACTTACCAAAAGTAAACTAACAAATCTCATGTAGATGTGTTCAGCTGTCATCCCCTAATAACGGTTCAGAAAGATGCTTTCTGGTTTTGTCATCATTGTATCGTATCACTTAGTCATCAGCATAAGAAAGCAGTAAGTATTTTAGGAGCTTCTTTTCTCATGCTGGCAAGTGGTAATACTTCCAGTGACCTCAGAGCTTATGTTCATTGCACCAGTGACTCCCACAGTACAGAAGAGCTGTCAACTGGTTTTGTGGGTTCACAGTCCATTCACTCAGATTTCACTCCAGCTCCATGGTTCAGGGATCTCAGCTGTGTTTGAGGTAAAGCTTGCAGAAAGGAGTAGTATGCTGGTATATAAAAGCTCTGCTTCTTGTCTGTCACTGTATCCGTTACCGTTTTATTGGATAGTACCTCTTCTGTCATGCCCTGCCTCTGTTACGGCTTGAGATACTCACAGCAGCAGTTGTAGCTACTAAAATAGTGTAGCTCGCAGCCTGATTAATGTACTTGTATATACATCTTGGAAGTTCCCATGGCGGCATTCCAGGGTGACATTTGTTCATCTGTAAAGGGGCAAAGGAGGATGAAGTAAGAGCAGACAGTTCCTGACAAAAGGTTTCAGGTAGGAACATGGTGCATTGCTTCTTGAGATCCAAACCAGAGGCCAAATTTAAGATTCTGTCACTGTAACACATCACTAGTGGCGTGGCCAAGGTGTGCAGGCTCCTGTAGCTATGGTAATGATGAAAAGCTTTATCTCCATAGTGGGTACTTAGGGAAGGGCTCGTTGGGATCAGTACTGGAAAATTTCTCTGCCACTAATATTGAAAACAGCTCAGTGAAATAAATACAATGCTTTTCAAAGACAAAAATATAGAGTGCACTGAGATATTCAGTGTACCAATTTTCAGCATGCCTTCTGCATAATTATCATGCTATTAGAGAAAATAACTAGAAGGCAACTTCAGAACTTGTTTTGCTCAGGGCTCTTCAGTATACAAAGCTGATAGTACCATGCCAGATTTTAAATGGCAACTGCTATTTATGCTGGTACTAAAAAACCTCCTGAAGAGAACATTTCTTCAGTTTTCTCAGTTAAAATCTCACCTACACATTATTACTGTGATTTACCTGTGGATGCCTAGCATTAGCTTAGTCAGGAATGCTGTGTTTAACCTTTGCTCAAAGTCAAGTCAATCCCTACCGTGAAAAACCCTGTGCAGGTGAGTTCACTAGCATTCTATAGGTGAAGGCAGAATATACCTGTACACTGACCTCTATTCTCACTCAACTTTTTCAGCCTTAAATGATTAGGGCTTGAAATAAACGATCGAATATGCTTTGTGAGAAAAGGTGAAATGAATAAAAAGATGACAGATACTTAGTTTTGTGCTGAGACCTGGAGCAGATTTATCTTGTTTAAAAAAAATTACTAGAGTGATGATGAAGTAATAATCTGAATTTTCAGTTTCAATTAACAGAGAGATTTGCTAAGACAGGGTTTTCCTGGAAAGTTTAAAATCTTTTCTAACATAGTACTGCATTCTGAGCCTTCTGTCTGCTCATCCTTTTATCTGTGTGAAGTTGCACGTGTACACTGTAGCTGCTCACTGTTAACGTTTGTCAGAAGTTTTTGCTATCTGCTGAAAAGGGACTGCATTGATTTTCCTATAGCCAGCTCTTAAACTGTAAAATCATTCCGCTGACTTGGCCTGTGATTTGAAAAGAAGACTTAGGAATGGATCTGAAATCCTTAGGAGTGCTATTAGATAATGTATATGTGGCACAAAAGGCAGTAGCATCCATTCGAGCCCCACACTGGTTTTGAGAATGTATTTGTTGTGAGCTCCCAGCACACTGTATAATTAATGCATACAGTAATTTATCTCCTAACTCTATGGGAAATAATACCTTTTAACTGAAAATGGATCACCTTCTTGAACTTGCTGATCAGAACCTGAGGAGAGCAGCATCTCCTGTCTCATTTTGGAGAGGAAAGTATTTCCACCTTTAGTTTTTAACAGTCCTTATTTGTCTGGACATTCATACAGTTCAGTACGTTGTCTTATGCTGTACTTGTGCTGGGGAACTTTGAAATGTCCAACCCCTTTACGGTGCCTGTTTGCTGCTGGAATGAAGTGTTGGACAGCTTTTCTGCCCCTGGCAAATTGACACTGTGACTCTGAGGCTTGTGATATTTGTTTTCCATGCAGATAGAAAAGGCAATTTCAAACAACTTAAGTAGGCAAAACCTTGTATTTTGGAAAGACTTCTTAAAATGAGCTGTGTACTTGATTAACTTCTTACTGCTTTCTGTAAAATTATCATGCTATTGAAGAAAACAAGCAGAAGTCACCTTTACAAACCTTGGATTCCTTTGGTGTGAGCCTTTCTATGATTGTACCTTCAGACCAATGTAGTTCATTAAAGATAGTTCTCATGGAGGGTCGACCACCTTGAATTTAGTACTGTGCTAGCAAAAATCCAGCATTTCTCACAGGATTTCATCACCAGTGTGCCACTGGCCCAGCCCCTGGTGCGCACACCCCACTATATGCAGTGCTTTGTACCTTATATAGGAGGAGCTGGGACAATAGCAGACTTTGTATTTTTTTCAGAACCGTAACATGCACCAGACGTATTTTGAAGTTATCCATGTCAAGGCCTAGTGAAATAGGGGCACCAGTGAAAGAAAGCAGTATATATCTGACAAATGGTTCAGGCTCTGTTCTTGAATGCAATGTTAAAACTCCCATCTGTAATTGTCCTTAAAAGTCACAGAGCTGAAGCTCGTCTTCTGCCTCTTTTTTTTACTAAAGAAGATATTTTGTGCAAAGCATAAATTAATTCGCTCCTTAGTAATTTTCAAAAGACTTTGTCTTTTCCTGTAAAAGCAAATCCTGTACTTTGTCCACTTAGACTACTATAATACTTACAGTCTTTCCCATATGCTGGTAGCTGCTCATTTATCTTGCACTAGTGATAGTCTGTTTGGCTGACCTGTGGTGTGACTTCAGCTGAATAGAATGCAAAACAGGAGCTGATAAAGAGCTTTTTTACATCTGAAGGTCATAAATATTGAACACATTTCCTGTCATGCTTGTCAAGAAGAGTGTCATGCCTCTCCTGGTTTTACAGTCAGTCTTTGAAAAGCGAAGGCCTAGCAGGAGTACCGGGGTATATATATATATAGAATACTTCTTCACACTTCTAAAGAAGTTGAGATTTACTTCTAGAAATTTCATAATAAATACAAACAGTCTGAGCTTAAAAAGGCTACATTAATGCAGTGCTGGCACTTTAATATCAGGCACTCTAAAATCAGAATATTTTAGAAGATTGGGCTGCTAAGCTGCACATCCTGCATCACATATTGCATATTTTAATAGTAAAAACATACTAAAACTTACATTTTAAAACCCACTTGTTCATCATGCAAAGCTAATGTTAATGGAGAGTGAGAGACACAGTCAGATTTGAAGGTGATCTACTCAGCGGTTAGGGATTTTCAAACTCCAAACTTTCACATCTCTTTTGGTCATCAGGTTTTTCATTTAAATAGATATTAAATGTACTGGCTGAAATAACCAGCGCTCTCCTCAATCAGTTTGGTATTTAAATCGTGTCAGAAGCTGAACTCAAGGTTTGGGTTTTTTTCCAAATGAGGATAAATATATAGGTCTTATGTATGTTTTGAAAAAAGCAAGCACGCTCAGATTTTGGAGAGTATCAGCCAGCTCAGAGGTGTTCATCCATAGCCTTCCTAGTCAAAGTGTACATTGGGAAATAGAAATGGAAGAGGGATATTTTACACTTTTTGTTTGAGAACAACACTGAAAA
>JAVHNC010044283.1:0-20633 GCA_034782935.1 Micropsitta keiensis | reverse complement strand
GTTTGTTTATATTAGTAATAATATTTCTACATGGCCTTGTATCAAATTTTGCGTTTAAAGAAGGCCTGTCCTCAAAGACTTGGATTTGAACTGATAATTTAAGGTGTTTTCCAACCCTAACCATTCTATGATTCTATGATTGGATCCTGGGAGGATTTTGTCAGTGAAATGTACTGTGCACATATTTGTATCATGTTTTTAGTGCATATTTTATTACCTGAAGTACCAGAGTCACTTCTGTCAGTCAAACAATTGTCATATTCAGGTTGGAGTAGTGTTTCTCTGTGCTTTATTATACTGCTTCCTCCTAAAGCCCCTAGTCAGCTCCTTTAATCTGAGCGTTTCACTATGATGGTTTTGCAGCCTCTTCAGATGTAAACTGTGCTTCCATGGACAAGCTGCTTTTGTCATACAATCCCATATTTGCTCTGCATAGTGAGCAAGTAATTGCATAATATGGAAAACGCCTCATACTATAACTTTTTTTGTGTGAACTTAAAATTTAGTCTTCCCTGTGACTGTGACATTTTTGCTCAGAGAAATTGTCAGGGACCAGTGGTCCTTGAAGTGATGAAGCTTAGTGCTCTGGTTTGCTGCTCTGTCTGAATGGGCTTCCAGTATCCGTTGTGGATACAGGAATTGTATGCCATCAAACTGGCATGGTGATAATGTATGCCTTTCAAAATTCTCTCTTTCTGTATTGTAGATGTCATGCTTCAGTTAAAGCCCTGTGCTATGGTGTACTGCCATGGCTGCCTTTTTCAAAAGACCATCTCATCTTTTTCTGTTCTGTGTGACTGTTGTGTATGTGTAGTTAAGGGCAGGGAGAACTGTGCCTTGTAACATCACGTTTGTGAACTCCCCTGACTTCTCTTATTCCTCAACATTAATTGTCAGGGTTTATTTGTAATTAGAGACAGCACAATGGAGATAGATTGAAAAGAAAACTTTTTTCTGTCAGTCATGGGGCTCTGACTACAATGGACTAAAATTGTATGATAGCATTCTTAATGCAAACCCTAGAATGTGTCTTGGTAGCCAGTATGTGAGTGCTGACGTTCTGAGGCAACTGGATTTTTTTTTTTTCTTTTATATAAATGCCCTTAATGTGAAATGGTTGGTTAAAAGTTGAGAAAATATTTGTGGAAATCAAATGATCCTTGCTGGAGCTGGGAGGGTTCAGTTCTTTAGAAGGGCACCTGCAGTCTTAATCTGTAACATAAAAAGAAGAGTAACTTGCAACAGAAAGTCATAATAAATGCTCATTTAATTAGTTTTGCGAAGGAACAAACTATAGGGAAAATAATTGACATAAAACGTATGATTTTTTTAAATTAAGCTCTAAATGAGAATTGCAGTATTGATAAGTTGAACAAAAGCAACTGCCTAAAGAGGATTCAAAAAGCAATGTGGCAGAGTAAAATAGCTTTATGCAAACATGTGTTTTTACAAATTATTTGAAGTGAGCATTATGAATGCTTTTTGAATTGAGTAACATGTAAGGCTTCATCTAGGAGTTAATATATCACCTGGAAAAAGGACCAAATTGTCTCCATCCAGTTTTCAACAATATGAATATAATTGCAGAAAAGCTATAAAAAACACTGGAGGGTTTTCTTTGTTTTGTGTTTGCATTTTGAATAATAGGCAAGACATGTTTGACATAAGACAGCAGAATGATTAGACTAAGGATTTGGAGTGCAGCTGCGCTGATGGTATTTGGCAGCCTTATTGACACACTATAGTGCCTCAGGCTAATGATTCTTGCAGTTTTTCAGTCATTTCTTGCAGTCTGTTTGGGCAGAAAGCACTTAGTTAGGCCTGCTTTTGAGCATGGTTTGCTTCCAGCCTCTGTTCCTATCAACTTCCAGTGGTGAACAAAAGCAAATGGCTGCAGAGTTGACTGGTCTGCTTCTGGCAGCCAGGAGGAATATTTTCTCACAGAGCCAGGGGTCCTTCATTGCATCCTGCCCAAGTCTTAATAGATGGATTATTTACTAGGTGCTTTTGCTGCTTTTGCTTTCCTACGTTTGACTAAGGTCCTCCAAGAGTATGTTTTATCTGCCAGTTTTATTACAGTACATCAACAGCTATTTCTGGTATGTGGCTAGGAATGCAGAGTTACCCATTATATCAAATGCTAAGGATGTTTACTTTTTTCCTCACTATTTTCTTTGTCCTTACTGTGACTTCAGCTTTATTTTAAGTGGACTAAGATAATCTCTTTAACTGGCTTGATTTTTCATAATGTGATAATGTGCTCTTTCTAACATATACTGAAATAATATATCTGCTAACCATTATCCTAGAGAGGAGGAGCATAATAGCCTATACTGGGGCTCTTTTTACTGCTCTGCATTACAATCACAGAATGGTTTGGCTTGAAAGGGATCTTAAAGATCTGGTTCCAACCCCCATGCCACAGGCAGGGACACCTTCCACTAGACCAGGTTGTTCCAAGCCTAGTCCAGCCTGGCCTTGAACGCTGCCAGGGATGGGGCAGCCACAGCTTCTCTGGGCACCCTGTGTTAGTGTCTCACTATCCTCACAGTAAAGAACTTCTTCCTAATATCTAATCTAAATCTACCCTATTTCAGTTTAAACCCATTCCCCATTGTCCTACCACTAAATGCCCTTCTCCAGGTTTCTTGTAGGCCCCTTTAGGCACTGGAAGCTGCTTTGAGGTCTCTTTGGAACCTTCTTCAGGCTGAACAAGTCCATGTCTCTCAGCCTGTCTCCATAGCAGGGGTGCTCCAGCCCTCTGATCATCTTTGTGGCCTCCTCTGGACTCACTTCAGCAGGTCGAAGTCCTTCTTATGTTGGAGGCCCCAGAGCTGAATGCAGTCCTGCAGGTGGGAGTGGAGTAGAGGGGGAGAATCATTTCCCTTGACCTACTGGTTACGTTTCCTTTGATGCAGCATCCCAGGATACAGTTGGCTTTCTGGGCTGCAGGTGCACATTGCCATGTCCTGTAATGTTTCTTGCTATTAGGTCAAATCCTGTATCTCTATATAAGATAGCCATATTTTAATTTCAGTGAACTCCTTTCCTTCACAATCATTCTCCAAATCATTCAAATTAAATTATTGAGATCACTGTCCTGAAGTACTTACACCATTTGCAGGCCAAATTCCAGTTCAGTCATATAAAGGCATGAATGACTTACCTAGTACAGTTTCAAGAAGCTGTATTCTCTGCATCTCTATTCTATGCCTTTCCATTACTGCAAGCTCACACAGCATGTGCTATTGCTTCATAGTGTGGTTATGGTCAGGCCTCCCATACTAGTCATCTGGACACAACATAGATAATGTTGAAGTAATATTTATAGAGTAATTGCTAAGGAAGAAATTGTTCAGTACATTATTATTTTTCATGGTTAACTTTTCTGGCTGTCTGACATACCTTGTCCACATGAATTTCATGATGCAGATACTGTCTTTATTGCCAGAGATCCTTACTGGGTAGGAAATAAGCTTTTGTTTGCATTTATGATACCTGTGGCTATGCTGATCATGAGGCCATTACCAAGCCACAGAGAGCACTCTTAAAAATAGTTGTCTTATGCCACAAGGCACATGCATATGACATGTTCTATAGAAATCACTGCAACTTGAAAAACTGCTATTGCTGGAAGATATGCAGCTGTTCCCGAGGTAAGCTTGTGTCATTAGATATATAATTCATATTAAGCATCTCATCATTGCTGGTCTGCAAAATGATTTTTAGTCAGTGGTCACAAATAAAAATGTCAGCCTTGCAGGCGTTTAAAGCTTTTTCATCCCCTCAACTTTGTACCACTTAAACTAAATATTTGGTCTGATATCTTAGCCTTATAAGCAATTTTTGGGGCTGTTTGGTCTAATCTGAATTTTAGAAAGGCAGCTGAGCACTGTTGTGTGACAGTTCTCACTGAGCTTTCCTGTCTCCTTCAAATATTGTGATCGTTAATGTCTGTAAGTGTGCAGTCATCTGTAACTGAACCTTTACGTGTGCCTCTACACTGACATGTGGGTTATCCCTTAACTTGTGAATAATTATACAGGAGATAATTTTGTTTTCCTGCATCTCACACTAAGTATTTGAAGATTCTCTTATAAAATTTTTGGAGCTCAGACTTTTTTGATAACTTGTTGAGGTGAATTCAAGCAAACTTGGATTGTTTAAAAACAGAACTTCCTTTTGTAGTATCATCAAAGTATAAAATTATCTTTCAGAAACATTTCAAATCCAGAATTCAAGATCTGAATTTATCTGTCAGGTAACCCTAGGGATTCTTTTTCTAAGGAAATAGTTTTCATTGTTTTAAGTGTCTTTAAGAGAGGAATGAAAGGAATGAAAAGAGCAAGTTTTAGACATCCACTTTTAGCATGTTAAACCACAGAAAAACATTTTCATTGCTTGGAAGCAGTAAAACAGACTTGTTTTTCATAAATTATGCATCCCTTTTTGTGGATGTAGAAGTTGAGTTGAGAATCTTAGCTGTGTACTAGCAGTGTTTGCATTTGAGAGTCTTGGAAATCTAATGTGGCTTTGAGTTTCAAACAGTTTTAGCTGTAACTGGCAACACTTTGTGTGTAGCAATCATACTATGGTTAGTTTTCATGTTTCTAACAAAAGATAATTGGAAAACAATTGCAACAAAAACATTTTGCTTCCTCTTGACTATTGCTTGTAGGATTGAGAGGACTGTAAGAGCCTCCATTTCCCTTCTTCCTTTCTAATCATGAAGGAAGGAAGTAGTTGGACAGAAATAGGATTTGAAGAGCTTTATTGAGCTTTGTAGCTGTATTGAGAAATACAGGTAATGAGCTTAAAGTGAAGTTCTACTCTTCTCTTGTATATTGACTGGGAATTGTTGGAGTACAGCTTTTTCCAATACCCTTTTATTGATACCTTTATAAACCAGAAACACATGTACTATCCATAGGTATGGCAGTTTCACTAACTGCGTCAGGTCTGAGAATTTGGTGATGCTATGCATGTTTTGAAATCGTCTTGTATATGTCTGAAAAAGCCGTCACATTTTCTCATATTCATTGTAAATACCTTCACTTGTTTACTTAGAAGCATCTGAAAATGCATATTATGGACTCTGAAGCATCAAATATTTGATGCATTGCTACCTACTGCTACATAAGATCAGTTTTGCAAATTGGATATTTTCTTCCCCTCCAGAAAAGCTCCATTTTTATAAGTGAGGTCTAGAATAGTGAGAAATACTTTCTTTCCATTGACATGTTTTCTTACTGTAACCAGTCATTGATGAACATGTAATGAACTAAGTGTGTACAAACAGGAAGCCTCACCTTTCTTTGATATCAGCGGGAATTATTTTGGCTTAAGCCAGAGCTGTATTTCATCTGATATACTGTACCAATTGCAAAGGGAAGACTGTTTGTCAATATTGATTGTATTCAAGATTTAAAACATGTTTTAAGTTCCCTAACACATATATTATCTTGGATAGTGTAAGCTTAATTTGCCTGACAGCTTTTTACAGATATCTCAAAAGTTTTATCTAGAAAATACAGGAACCATGTATTTTGATTTAAATCAAAAGTATTCAATAAAAAGGAATAATTTCCATGGTTCCTGTATTTTCTAGATGTAAGATTTATTTTTGTATTGTAACCTTGCCCCCAGTTAAACAGTGAAGACTTAGAAGTATCTGCTGCAGTGTGTTCTGTCACTTCTACAGCTGTATCACTGATTTTAACATGCAAGGAAGTTAGGTGACTTTTTCACATCGCTTACACTTCAAACTGCAAGTAAATAGTGTATACTCTTAAGTTCCTTAAACCAACCAAACAGAAAAGAATGCTAGAATAATACGTAACTAATGCAAGCTAAAAGTCCATTTCCTGATCAGAAATTAACTTTTGTTGTCAATTGATATTTCTTACATTCATTATGTTAAAGGGTTAAAATCCTGACTCAGTTTCTTCCTCGTCTGATTGAAAACAGAGTTGGTGGCAGCACCATTGCCATGAACATGTTTTTCTCTAGCAGTCAGTCTGCTGTGAGGAATTATATGTAAGATTAATTAGATTTAAAGTTGAGAAACTGTCTAGTGTAAGACATTCACAGAGCTGAAGCCTGCCACATTACAGAACAGGTTAACTTGGGCAATTTTACTTTATTTGATAGAAAGAACCTCAGTACATCACTTGGAGTAACTTTATTTCAGCATTTAAAGAAATGAGAATTATTATTTGAAGAAATGGGAATTATTTCATCTCAAATCTTGAGAAGGTATAACTCAATTAAAATTTTCTTGAGTAACAGGATTACTTAGGGAGTGAAATGTAATTCTTATAATTATTTTCCTTTTAATATATAACATTCCTTCTTGTATTATTTAATGTGTGAAGTGGCATGTACATTTGTATCTTTTTTTTCAGAACTAAAAATGTATACCTTGATTTGCCCTGACTATGGTATGTAATTTAATGAGTAGTCACTCATTAAGATGTGTGATCTTAAGCATCAAAAAGATGCTTTAACTTTTAGAAATTACCATTAAAATGGTATTAAATGGTTACTTCAAGTAAGTAACTAAATATTAAATCCTACTAAACAGAACTAAGTCCTTTTAATATAACACAAAATATTAGTTAACTTGAAATTAATGAACTGAACCAATCATAAGACATTGACCAAACTGAGAGGTGCTGGTTTTAATACCACTGAGTGTGAAGAACTTCTGTAGTAATTGTTCATACAAACTAATGTATTTTGATAACAGTGGAAACTTTAAAAACTAGACAGTATGCTGACTGTAGTAAAAATCTTGCAGATGTGTGTCTTCCACAATGAAGTCCTATACTTTTTTGACTAGTTATTATTATTATTTCTTAAAATTATTTTACATGTTTAGTTAAGATAAATACGCTTAATATAAAATCCTCAGTCAGTTCTGGGCTATGATCCTTCAGAGCTCTGTGTGTGGCATCACTCAAATACTCTCCTCTGCTTTCACAGTAAAATTATTGGCAATTTTTGTTTTTGTTCCATGGGACAAAAAAGAGCATTAAACCCATGTTTTTTCAGAGATTAATGCTTTTACTCAATAATGTCCTCATGAGTCCTTAGTAACGGAGACAAAGGAAAGGGAAAGTCTGAGGTTTGTTTATTGTGTGTAGTTGCATAATTATTGTGTGACTCATGGCAGGAATTGTGCTCGGTAGGACTCATTTCACAAAACTTGGACTTTCATACAGTTTATTTACTCAAACGGAGTTAACTTGCTTTGGCTTTAATGTTTGCCTGAAAAGCTATTATGTCTGCTAGTACTGCAAGTTACTGTATTATAACTGATACGATGTGTGCTTTATGTATTTTTATAGTGCCAGCGAACATTATGAAAAGTTATCTGGAAAGATTTTAAACCTAGAGAATTCTGCCTCAGGGACTGTAGGAAGACTATTGATGGCAATACCTCTGGAAGGTCATTAAGAGTTTTTCGAGGACTACACCCTTTGCTTTTGTCTGGTTGGAGATTAGTGGAGGAACCTTCACCAGTGGGCATTTGTTTTTAATCAAACCTGGCTGTGGAGTTTCCTTTGTGTTGTGGGGACAGCTGTTAAAAGGGAGTGCAACGCTGAGCCTGCCTTGGAGATACTGCACCTGACCCAGTGCTGTGTACAGGCAAGGTAACACATTCTGGGGAGGGGGTAGAAAGGGGAAGCATGGGGATGAAAGTATAAGGTCAGGCAAGAGACAGAAGAGCACATTGTTATATGCAGATATAGAAACCAAAGCTTGTAAGAACAGACAGGAACATATACATACAGATTAAAAATAGTGGTGGTTTAATTTTCCTTAATAACATTCTCATTTGTAGCTTTTCTAAATCTAGATCTGAGGTAAACAGGACATTAAATGTTGCAATTACATGAGCATTACAGGAAAAAACATAGAAGCAAAAGAGATAATGTTGTTCTTCTGGTACTGAAATTCATTTCCTCATGTTAAAGAACATCTGTGATGGTTGGGGAGAGGCAGAAAGTTTGCTAAATCATTTTTTTCATAAAGGAAACTACTGATGGAAATGTTAGAAAGTCATGGAAAGGTCTTTCAAAATAGAATAATCTGGAAATAAAAACATCAACTATGATATTGAACACAAATGGCTGAGCATGGCTGTAGAATCACAAAATGGTTTGGGATGGAAGGGACCTTTAAAGCTCATCCAGTTCCAATCCCCTGCCATGGGCAAGGATGCCTTCCACTAAAAGGGGTTGCTCATCTGCCTTGATGATCTCCAGTGTTGGGGGTTAAAGAGAGACAGGATTAGGTTGTGCAGTACGCTCTGCAGTAGCCAGTGCCTCTGGAGATGTGTGGTGGAGGTGGTCTATTGGTTCTTGTGATCTCTGGCTATTGCATCTCATCACCCATAAACCGAGTTGAAACAGTTTGAATAGTTTTTTAACACCCTAATAAAATGCTTCTTTTTTTCTGTCACCTTTTTGTTTTCAAATTTTAAAATTCATGATTCTCACTGTGAATTTAACACGAAGGTTCTTGGGAACCTAGATTTTTTCAACAAGGAACTCTGGCATATCTGGGTGACTGGCACAGTGATGTGACTCTTGTCAAAATATTTTGTGTGTCTGCTGCTGCTGCCATTTCAGGTAAAGCTTAGACACATTCTAAAAAGGACAAAATTTTAAATGGAGTATAGCTTCATGTTCTTGCTTAAGCCAGAACAGTGAAATTACTATACTGGCCATTTAGCTGAAGGTTACATTGTGGAGTCTGAAGAACTGTAGGCACTAATGTAAATATAGTAGGTATTGAAGAATATGGTTTATCATCTTGTCTTTTTAGATTGTCCAGAACAGATCAATTTAGGTGCTGGTGTTCTATTCTGACATGGAGTGAAAAATTTAGCGAATTTCATGAGGCATTCTATAGACTTTGTGACTGTAAAGAAATTCTTATCAAGGGTATTATAAAAAACCCCATCACTTTTCTAGAAAACTCTTATGAAAATACTGATAATCTAACTGATACTGGTAGTAGGTCTGATAATACTTAACACTATTACAAATAAAGTCATCTGTTTCTAGAATAAAAGTATTTTTACACGAGTCTTCTCCCTAATAATATGTGCTGTTTGAGCTCATAATGCAACAATCAAAGTTTCTGTGAAAGGCCATCAAAGGTGACAGACACATCCACATGATTTTCTAATTGAAATCAGTATAATCTTTTTGTATACTCTGTTGGTGACATTCAAGGAAAAATATCATCATCTTAGGTTGGACAAAACTAAGACTTTTAAACATTCCTTACTTTATGCTTTTTCTTTATTTGCTTAAGACTAAATCATTCTAAACAAATGCTGTTTATTTATTGTCTTTTTTTTTTTTTTTTCCCTTACTGTTCCCTGATATTTATGCATAAGGAGCTGTACTACTATAAAAAAAAGCTGATAATCTATGAAACTGATGGGAATGGAAAAATTCTCAGAGGGCAAAAAAGCTTTTGTAAGAGAAATACTTGTTTCATTTTGGAATTTGATGGCAATGACTTTAGCTGCCATATTCTGTTTTATACATTTCCATAAAAGTGAATTTGATAAAAACCATGAAATCTGTTAATTGGTATTTTCACAGTCAGACCGTGCCTTTTATGACACAGTGAACTTGGTGATCTTTCTGTTTAACTCTAATTTAAAATGGAGGAAGATATTAAAGTGTGAATATTTCTTCATAACATATCACAGTTCTTTTATTCTGTATTAAAGAATGTTGTTTGTTTGAAAAGGCTTTCAATGAGACACAGAACATTACAATTCAAAGGGAACTGTTTCATCTGTACCAGTCCTGTATTACTGTAGGTAGTTTTATATTGTAGAGGCAATAAGTTTTTAAACTTCATCTTAAAAATGGTTAGGTTTATTTGCCACCAGTACTTTTATTGGAAGACTGTTCTAGAACTTGACTTATTTGAAAATTAGAAGTTTTAAAAACTTAATTAGGAATGGTTTAAATTAATATATTCTTAAGTAGTAATTCATGATTACGTCTGTGGTATATGCATGAACACAATTATAGAAAGGGTTAGGTTCCTCTGGAGATCCCTAGACCACTTTTCTGCCCCAGATAGGACTAACTTAGATGTTGGGTCATGTTGCTCAGGGTCGTGTCCAGTGGAGTTTTGAAGACATCCAAAGATGGATGTTCACAGCCATAACCTGTATTAGTGCTTCAGTACTATCATTTTTTTTTTAGGTTTTTTTCCTTATGTCTGGTTGGAATTCCCCTTGGTGGTGCAACCTGTGATGGTTTTATGTTATCCTTATGTTGTGTATATCAAAAAAAGTCTGGCTCTTCTTCCTCAATGCTTTCTCCCTTAGATATTACAGGACTTCAGTTCCATCATCCTTGACCTTCCTTTTGTTTGGTATGTAAACCCAATTAGTTCCCTTGGCCGTGTCTATGTGGAGTGCTCTAGGTCCCCCAGACTGCCATATGGACTCTCTGGCAATAGCTTTGTATGTGTTTTGCTGTTAAACGTCTTGAATTGTGGGGGTTTTTTGGTGCTTTTTTTTTTTTTTTGGTCTCTAATTAGTAAAGCTATGGATTCACCTTATTTAAGGGTGCAGTTTGACTTTGAACTAATTCACAAACTAAAAATCAAAATATTTTACACAACCCACACTGAGGTGTGTGCAACTACATGATTGTCTGTTTCATCCATAAACTTGGTGAGGATTTTAGGCAGAATTGATGCAGGACTATTGTTTTAGAAGTAGCAATGATGCTTTGTCAAACAGCCTAGAAGACAAAACGTATTTCAGAGCAAGCCCAGTCTGGTGCTGTATTGATTTTTTTATTTTTTTTTATTTTCTAAGACTTTGTAATTTATATATTGAATGGAAATAAAGTAGTCTCAATGAAATTAGTATTATTTTAACCATTTAATGTTTTTTTCTTTCCCCATGCAATAGGTAAAAACCTATTTCCCATGCAATATTTTAAAAGGAAATGAATATTAGAGAAACAAAGGTCTTTCTCACAGTAGGATTATGCCAAAGAGCTGGCTAGAAGAATGAAAGAATTTAAGACATAATTGAAAAATAAAATTGAAAGACACTTTTCATAGAAGAGTTAGGATATATTTTCATGACTTTGGAGTATACGAAGCAATAAATGGCTTTCAAGGGTGATTAAATGCTGAAACAAAGCTAAGATGTTTGATCACCATGTGAGTAATTTATTTCCACACTATGAAACATGATTCCTGTTATAAGACAAGATAAAAGAAGATACAACAATATTTTTCTTCTCTTAGGAAGGTCAGTTAGAATAATTAATAATGGGGAGACCAGATGAATCAAGGACAGGCATTGGACTCAAGATTGTTCTTTTAAGTGCGGAATGTATCAATAGTAAATAACCGTTAGGATAATCTGTTTTTCTACCATATGCAAAGTCAGTCAGTTTTATCAGTCCGTTTCTCATGGAAAGTGTTCACAGCCTCGGAAGTCACCATCGTGGTTGGCACACTTGGTCCTGTTTCAGCAAAAAGACTAAAGAATACATTGACAGTGTCAACTGGGAGCGAAGTAAACGAATTTGTAAACTCAGATTTGTGGAATTAGGTGTGCACAGTTGCCCACATTCATTTGCAGACTAACAGACCATGTGTAAACACAGATGTATTCCAGGCTTCGGTTCATCTCACTTAAAAATTTTGGCTCATATCCTGTTTTCTTTTGGGGATTTAACTGTTTGAAAGTACTTTTATACAATTGAGTAGTGAAATACAATCGTAACCATGAAACTTCAGCACCATAAACCACGCAGTTCAAGATTGACAGAGAGACAAACATCTTTATATGTAAACCTATTTGGGGGCTTGTAAATTAAACTGTTAAAAGGGTTAAACTTAAAATTCCAGAGCCTTTTGTCATTATAAATACTGACAATAATTTAAGAAATATTTTAATAATGTGTTTTATACTATTTCTATTACTAAAGAACTCTTACGTAGAACTTTCCATGAATAAGAGTCTGTCCTATGTAGGTAATCAGGACTGTGTGTGGAATACTAATGGTCAGTTTTGTACACATTCATGTTAACTACTCTGTACAGTTAATTATTCTACCATTTTTGCATACATACATATTTCTGGTCAGTAGAAATGTTCTTTTACAGGATCATGTATAAGGAGGGTTGGCAAATTTCCTCCATATAATGCTTTCCTGGTGCAAAGAAACACTTTTTATTGCTTCTGTGCAGTTTATTGGTTTTAGTTTTCTCTTATTTTAAATATGAAATTTCTTTATGCCTCTTCTACTTGGACATCGGTTGCAGAAATCCTCAGGTTATAAATACTGTGTTGTGTTTATTGCTATGACTTTCCTTATCAATTGAAGAGGGACTAGAATTTATGTCAAAACCAAACCTTTTTTTTTTAAAAAGGGGTATTTTTTTGCAAAGCAACAAGCTTTGACACTGACAGTGAGTAGCATTTAACAGAAAAATGATTCCTTAGTCCAGAAGTCCAGAAACCCTTTTATTTATGCAGATTAGAGGTCTCATTATAACTGGAAAGACAAGTTTTGCTTAACCCTTAGGTCTGTATGTGGAGTAGCTTCTACTTTGTCCGTCTACCTTATTCTGGTAAGTATTAGAACCCAAACTGTTGGAAACAATTTCTCACTTCTTAGCTATTCAAAAACGTAAGAGTTGCTTAAAAGTGGAATCACAGATAAGTAAAGCTATAGGCGTTATAGGTGAGTCATGCAATAAAAACCTTTGAGGTAGAATAAAGAGAGTGTCTGTGTGCAAGATCCAACCTGTCTTCAAAGACAGAAAATATGATAAAGGCAATAAAAGCAGAAATCATCTCATCTATTCTATTCCTCTCTAAAATTCCAAATGTAAGCAAATACATGGCTCAGTCTTAACCTCAGCAGGCCAAAGTGATTTATTTTGTGTCTTTTCAGGTACACTTAGTACTTTTACTTGTTACTATATTACTTAATTTTCTGTCACCTTTGACCGTGACAATTTATCTGTACATTGCACAGCAGTGACAGATTCTCATTAGATGAAGGAAGGATTTTACGTTATTACATCTTATCATTATTTCTATTTTTCTGGATTAAATTACATCAAGTGAAAGATGGAAGAATAAAATGCTGGAGTTAGTGAGTATAGGTCTACTTATATGGTATGCAGCAATGTTGATGAATTCTGGGAGTGCTTCTGCTACCATTTTTTAGTTGTGTAACTGACATTCAGTACAAGCACTACCTCTGTAATATGTAAAACATTGAACAAACTTAACTATATGAAAATATTCAAAATACAATAAATTTACTGAAAGGTTTAAAACCATCTTTCATCTAGTTCTCACTTCTGAAGGCTGAGATGAAAGTAGAAGGGCAGTTTCCTAGATTCAGTTCACATGGCAACATATTTATAAACACTTCTGAACAGAAACAATTACATTTGGGAAAAAAAATAAGTGTTTTATTGTGTGTTCCCTTTGTCAAAAGAAACCTCAACAAACTGTTGCTTCATAATCAGTACCATAATTTTCTCAGACAAATATAGGGGAGAAAGCATAGTGTCAGACAATAGATGGTGGTGAGTAATCATACAGCTGATATATGAATACCTCAAAGGGAAATTGAATGGTGGGATCTATGTTTCTTTAGTGCAAGTTTTGCATGAGGGAGTACTTGGTCATCTATCTAAAGTGTCTTAGAGTGCAGCTAGTTATTGTGAGCAATTGAATATGTAGGCAATTGGTCATTGATTACGAAGGTATAGTTACATCCCATCAGACAAATGTGTCATTTGAACAAAACCCTAAGTGAACAGTGAGCCACTGTTAGATGCTTGCGCAAATTGCCTCTAGTCCAAACTTTAGCAGGGTCATGAAGCATCAGAGAAGACATTGCATAAGAAGGAAATTCTCATTAGCAAAGCATTGGTGGGAAAAAGCAAAAGTGTAAAAGTTTAGCTAGTGTAGCATTCAACAGTTTGTGTTGTATTTGCAACAGCCTGGTGCTAATTTCTACTGGGATCTCAGCACTGCAAGATGCAGCATTGTCACATGCAGTGCACGGCTTTCAGTGAATCAGTCCTGGAACACTGTTACACAGCAATTCTGATTTAGCCGGATTGAGGTCTAATGCTGCGTTCAGGTTCCTGTTGTAGGTTAGTATCTCAGCTAACTTAAATGCTCAAGGGCATCTGAGCTTTCAGTTCTTTCCTGTAGCCTCTAAAGAAAGTTGACATTCATACTTGGGGAGTTGTGACATTCAGATTTATTATGGAATTCTAATTGGAAATGACTACTTCTCAAGAAAAAGGAAAATACTCAAAAGAAATAAGATAATAGTGCAGTACTGTGAGGGTTTAATTAATGCCAGGCTAACCTTAAGATGTCATAAATGTCATTTGCTCTTGACTACTTTCAGGCTGTGGTGGGGTTTTAGCCCATAGCTACGTTCAGTCAGTGGGTGGGCAGAGCACTAGCACTGTTCTGCCTGAGGATCATACTGCATTACTCCAGTGCCCCTTCTTCTTTTTCTAACACCCTGTGGCTTTATAGGCTTTTTATTTTCTTCCTTCTCTACTTTTGCCCATGACTAATGCAGAGGCTGATAGATAGGTAGAGTTAATAGGTATGTTTAATTATAATATCTATCTGGTGTTTGATTTTTTTTTTGTCTTACAGAGATTTTTGCACGTATTTGGTACCTTATAATAATACTTAGCACTGTTACAGCATTTACAATTCTCATGGCACTGTACAAACATTGTCTAATTTATTCTGTCTCCTGCAATATACATATTGAAGTGGCAGATCACATGAAAGCTTGGGTCCTCTTGCTCTCAAAGCAAGCTCAGTAGCAAGCTTTGCCACTTGCTCTCAGAGACCTGTGTTTACCACAGTTCCACACAAACCTAGTACTTCCTCTCTCTTTTCCTCTTCTTTTAAAAAAAAAGCTGAGACAAAAAACTGGGAGCATGCACAAATATTCTTATTTTCCCATCATTATCCTGCTGTTTTACAGGCTCGACAACATCCTTTTTCTCCAGTCTCTTTCTGATGTTTCATGCAACCCAGACCTAAGCTCTAGTGCTGCTAGTTCATACTGCACACTAGTACTAATTGGCCTAACCTGGATTAGTCTTTGCATTAACTGTAAACTTTGAATTAATGCGAAACCCTGCACAACGTTTCTTCTGGTGCAGCACTGCCTACAAGACATGGGGAGGATGACAAGGCATTTTGTTTTTTTTTTGCCTGGATGAAGGCAGTCTACCATAAGAATCTCTGGATCAATAAAGCACAATTTATGTAAATCACAACAGCTGTCTCCTGTAAATTAAAC
The DNA here is from genome assembly GCA_034782935.1 of Micropsitta keiensis. Lineage (NCBI taxonomy): Eukaryota > Metazoa > Chordata > Aves > Psittaciformes > Psittacidae > Micropsitta > Micropsitta keiensis. The sequence continues at coordinate 5,262 of JAVHNC010044283.1, read as the reverse complement.
AAATGGATCTGGTCCAGCTCTCAGTACTTTAGTGGCCCTTTCCATTTTGTGCGTACAGAAAGTTTCTCTGAGCAACTGAGAAGTATACACTTGCTTTGCTCTGGGACTCTGGCAAGTTAAGAAGTACAGTTTCCTGGGTTTTCTTCCTCATTATCTGTGGCTTTCGTCAGAAAGTCTCTTCCATAGTATCATTTGGATTAATTATTCCACATTTTCCTGTGCTGTTTTGCCATCTTATCCATAAAACTGGGGCTCCAAACAACGGTGAAAGATAATACAAGTCATTTCACTTCCATTACTGTTTAGGGCAGTATTAGACAGTCACATTTGCAGCTTACTCATACATTCAGTTTGAAATTTCATATTTGATTTTAGGATAATCATATTTTTATGAAAGCGCTCACAACTCCAGTTCCATCTTTGCTCAGTAAAATTATTTATTATACTGTTATTGGAATAGGAATTATTAGAATAGCGCTGGAATCCTGCCAGTGAACAAACAGTGAAGCTTCAAGGTATTCAGTCATTTTACATAATATGCTGAAGTAAATTTATACAGACTTTTCTTGCAAACTGTAGTAGTTTTCCAGTTATTTTCTCCTAAACTGAGGATGTTTGAGGGGAAAAAAAAAATTAAAGATTTTTGAAATGCTAAAAAAGACTTTAATGTGAAAATAGAAAAAAATTTAAAGCCTTACTTTACCTTACCTTTTCTTAGACAAATGAATTAAATGCAAAGGCGAATGCTTGTGATATGACTGGAGAAAATTTGAAAATGTGTTCTGATACTTAATTGCAGGGTACCTAAAGCTCTCCAGTCTTACTAAAATTCATGAGAGGTAAGAATATTCATCTTCCTGAGGAGGGATGACTTTCTAAGTATAGGTTGGTGAAAGGGGGAGAAATTGGGTTATTTGCTTTGATTTTGTTCTTGGCACATCTTGCTGCAATGCTTTGTTTCCTTAAAGTGAAGAAGAGCAGGTTAGGCCACCACCAGCATGAAAACTCAGTAAAAACTTGAAGGCACGGAATGGTAGCTCTTCTTCATTTTGATTTGGTAAAGAATTTGTTTATTGATCATTTAACATGTAATTGCTAAATAGAAATTGGAGAATAAAGCCATATTCTGGTTTTTCTCCTGTGGATGTTGAGCTACTGATGCCCCATCAGTATATGCTGCTTTGAATTTGTCTTCTCTTTTATGAATATGAATACCATTTGGAATAAAAGTGATTGTAGATTTTTCCACTAATTGAGTAGAATTAGTGTATGATGTATCTTTAATTCACTGGTAAATTTGGTTCAGCCACTAGACTTTGGCATCATCTTGGAAAATCATGTTGTTTCAGACAGAATTTATCTGCTGCTTCCTTGTGGAGCGTTCTGCCCTCTCTTGTGGAAAGGTGTGGACTTAGTCTAAGATATGTAAATGATGACTTCCAAAGAAAGATTTGTCAAAGTCAAAAATTTCCACAGAAGACTAAAACAGGACACACTAATAATAATAAAGGGTTGGCAAAAACAGTATCAGAATTTATGGTTTCTTAGCTTACTTAAGAAATGCTCCTGTCATCTGGTGGCTGAAAACTAAAATTAATGTTTTGTGGAATCACAAATTAAGTCCAGCCCATTTTGTAGCACTAACCATTCCTGGAATCTGAATTCCAACTGCGTCAAAGCAGCCTATGCAATCTGCAGCATCAACAGATTGCTGCACTCACTTTCTGAAATAGAAATAACAAACCAGTCTTCCTTTGAGGCTAATGAGGGTTGCTCCCTGCTACTGACTGTACTCCTAGGGTCATGACAAAGTCCTAGAACAAGGTAAGCCACTCCATTCCAGGCTCTAGGTGACTGTCTTTGCTCTTCCGAGGTTGGATCCCACCCTCTCTGTCTCTTTTTTCCTTCCTTATAGTCATTTTCTGGTGACATTTTTCTTTGTCCTATTGCACCTAATGACATTCTTGATAATCAGCCAGGGTTTAGTTTACTGTATATTATACATGAGGTCATTCTTGAAGTCTTTTGAACAGTTACGTAATCATTGCTGTTAATTTAGGGGTTTCAAATGCTAAGGGGTCTAAGAATGTATGTAAGATGGACTTTACAATCTTCTTGAGCTGGCACTCAACTCAACTTTAAAATCTCTGCACTGTCTCCTAGTAACAGCTTGTTCTGAGCTTAGGAGACTTGCTGAAATCAGGATCCGAGACAAAGCTCTCTCCTAGCCCATTCTTTCTTGAACTGTATGGGCAAGATCCCATAATTAGAACTACATTGGGAAGCAGGAACAAGTTTGCTTCTCCTTCCTAAGATACTGCATTTCTAGGAAGCAATGTGGATGTTTTTTTTGTAGATACCAATAAGGACATAGATGAGGAGGAATGACTAGTGTCCAGAGCCTGAGTAGGGGTGATTTTCAAAGGGGTGATCTATATATCTATGTATGTATATATATATATATATATATATAGCTATATATTAAAGTAACTAAGGAATTTTAAAAGAGCGTGAAAACTGTCTTCAGAAATGCAAAAACATAAACCAAAAGGAAGACGGGAATTACTAGTCACAGAATCTAAGGCTCTGCTATTGCAGGAAGCATTATGAAAGTATGAAAGTCCATTCAGTTTAAACTCCACCTTAAAATAAACCGGGATTTTTCAAATAATTGTTTAAGGTGTATTGCCTTTTTTTTTTTTTTTTTTTTTTGCTTTCAGAACAGAATCTTGTGAACAATGAAATGGAAACATTATTAAAGCTAACAGTAAAATTTCATTTATGCTTAATATGAGAATATGTAGACAACAAAGAGAAAAACACTGATTATTCTTATGCAATCTTAAATAGTTATTAAGGTGCTGAACCTTTTAATAAAGAGCTAGATTATTTTTAGAGCTAATGCAAAGTAACAAAACCTCTTTAACAAATTATCCTTTGGAGATTGTTAGAGTTTTAATCGGTTTCTTGTACTTAAACTCATTTTCCCAGCGTGATGTACACTATCTGTGGGAGCTTTTCATAAGAAATTCACACTATGATTATGGCACCAGCTATTTCAAGTAAAAACATTGTGAAATGTTACTATTGTTTGGGCAGTTGGAACTGAAATGATTGAGTGAAGGATGATAGTTATGCTGCAGGCTAATTACATGGCTAATGTCTTTACTTTACATATCAATAGATGCTTCTAGAGATGAGCAATAACTGAGACTCCATTATCAGTCCAATACAATGCACTTAAATTAGCCACCATTTATGAATACTATTAAAATAAGAGCTGGCTAGTGCTCAGTGATGTTGCACTTGACATGTTTTTTGTTGTCAGTCTGTAGATACTGAATATGGCATACCAGGGAGTTTTGACATAGCCAGAGAAGATGTTTTTACAATATTTTGCTGTTGACTACATATTGATTAAAATCACAGAATTTTTCAAGGAAGTATGAGATTAAGAAGGCCATCAGAACAATGGAATAAAGGCATTAGAGCTAAATGGTACCTTTGCAAATGCAGTAAACTAACTTGTAAGGTGCAAGATTGGTGAGAGGTTTCACAAGCAGATGATGAAGGTCAGTGGAGCAATCCTAATGGGATGCTCTCTTTCAATTTTTGACATGGAAGATCACAAGTTGACCAAATTTTCATCTCTGAAGTCAAAATGAAAGAAATCATCCAACATTGGAAAGTGCTTGCCATAAGCTTTCATAGATATTTAAGGAGTTATTTTACTTGAGTGAAATGCTTACTACAGGTTTTACGTTAAGCAAGATACTGTCTCTTTGGCATTGCTACTGATTTGTGTGTGTGTAGGAAAAATGCACAGGAATGTCATACAGACGATACATGAATTAAAAAGCATTAGGTTTTGCTGACAATATGCCTCTTCAAAATGGCATCTTAACTGTTTAAAAGCAAAGATTAAAAAGGTGGGATTCATTATTAATTCCTATTAATCACAGAGGAGTTCCTAACTTCTTGTTCCTACCCCCGCCACCTTTCTCTGCATTTGGACAGCACAGTGCTTATCATATGGGATACTTCACATCTTCTGGCAGTAATGTTGAAGTCAATGGTGATATCTAGAACTGATAAATATCTGGTGGTAGCAAGATTTTTTTCACCTATTTACACATCTAGTCTCCAGTCATAGAAAATTTATAGACCAAACTATCAATCTTCAATACAAATATAGTTTTTGGTGTGCTGTATAGCTGCGTAAGACAAAAGAAAAGTGTACAGTAAACTCTCAAAATGCTTTCTAAAGCAAATGTTCATGAAAATATTACCTAATTAATTGGAATTAATTTATAGCGAATGCTGAAATGCATTAGGTTTCAAATCCTTTCCTTAAAAGTAAAAGGAGATGATGGCAGTATCTCAGATGTGTTTGAAGAATGAGGTCTGAGTGTTTCCCTTGCTACCCATGACACTGGGCAGAAAAAAGAACATGTAAGAAAGCCCAGTGGACATAATGGAACTGCGCAAAGTAAGGAAAGGTGTGTAGGGTGAGGATACACCAATAAAAGACAAGTGTTGTGAACATTTCCTTAATGAAAGAAGCTGAATGCTGCATTCAAGGGAAGAACTGCTATATGTGTAGTTTAACTGAAATCTTCATTGAAGGTTGCAGGAACAGGATGATGAACAAATTATCTTTTTAATATGTATTGTGATTAGTTCTTGCATTGATGCTTTCCAATCTATAATAGAGATGCTTCAGACAGCAAGGCTTCAGGGATGTTAAACACCCACCTATTAAATGTTTGCAGTTAAGATCATCTTGTTTCATTTCTGGGAGTTGATATTAATATCAATTGATTTAATTCTGTTTTTTCACATCAGTTATATTTGAAGATTGATTTTGGTTTTAATCAGCTTTGTGTCGTACTTACAGGTAAATATGGGTCGTGAATGTAAGCTTAGTTGTTGGCTGGGATGCCCAGAGCACAGCAACTGCTCTTGAATACAAAATTAGAAGTATGTGTTGCAGCCTTAACACTGTTCTTAAGTCTCGGGTGGAAGGTAAATGTGAATTTTTGTGTAAATGTCAATGTAGGATTAAATGCAGAATTATCCCTTATCCATCTTCATTTTTGTAGGCATAAAACTGCATGTGTAAGTCTGAATTGAGTTACTTTTTTCAGTATCTATGCAAAGGGAAAGATTTTATTTTACTTGTTAAGAGGGTAACTCTGGTAAGCAGCTCTTAGTGCTCATTCTTTTAAAGGGTGTGTCGTGGTTTAAGCCCAGGCTGTCAAT
>JAVHNC010044269.1:0-14889 GCA_034782935.1 Micropsitta keiensis | reverse complement strand
CAGCCATGTTTCTTGAGAGAGAGAGAGTAAAAAGGTGTCTACGTATGCGAGTCATTTTTTTTTCCCTCAATTGGACATAAACCAGTGTCTTTGTCACATTATCATGTAGCAGTTATAAAATAATAGATTTTAGAATGAAGTTTGGAGTCTGCAGACTTCAGATGAAGAGATAAAAGCTGAAATCTGAATCTCAAATTTATAATTAGGATAGCATTTACTAAAATTCATGACCCAAAATGACAGGGTTGTGCCAACACTTCTTTAGTAACCAGGAAGAGTTTTTTTCCTTAAATAGGTGTTTGGAAATTTGTAAATATAACTTACAAAAAGTTACAAGTCTTCTTTTCCTTAGGGATATCAGGGATCAGCAGGAACTCCAGATATCCCAGGGACTCCAGGGGTTCAAGTAAGTTTTAGTTTCATGCTATGAATTTGGAAATCTGAGACAAATCCCACCAGCTCTTTCCCACTATCCATTGCTTGTCATTGAGAGTTGAGGTGTGGGGAATGAAAAGGGCTCAAGGGATCACCTGAAGTCAGGGGACAGGAGGGGACGCAGTGAGCCGGGTGCCCCGGGGCCCACGGACTCCTGGGGACCAGGACCCTCTAAGGATGCAGAACACGCAAGGCTGCTGGGTGATGGCTTATCACAGGGTGAGCGTGTGGCCCTGCCTCCCCAGCTCCATCTTCGCATCAGCAGAGCTGGATTTACCACCCCGGATTGCTCAGGGACATAACGTAAGTCTCTATACGAGAGCCCAGTCCAAGCCACTGACTTTACAGCACTTTCCAAGGGGATCATATGGGGAAACTGAGGCACAGGGGAAAAAGATTCCATCGCAGACAGCAGATGGGAGAACACCAAGCTGTGGCATAGTGCAGGGCCTCAGCCTGTATGGACAGCCATGGGGATGCAGAGGGCAGATGTGCAGGGGAGGGATGAGGTAAGACAGGACCAGCAAGTGGTAACAGCTCCAGCACCATCAGCTCATCAAAACCCCACACATTTAAAACCACATCAAAACCACACACTACTGAGGACCCTGAGCTAATGGACAGGGAATGAACTGTGGGGAAACCCCAAGGGGATGGGATGGAGAGGCTGTGTGCTGCCAAACCCAGTACGTAGTGCCTAAGGGAACAGGGAACTCAGGAGCTGGTGTCCCTTGTCATCTGCATCATGGCTTGGACACTGACACAGCAGCATAAATCATCACTCTTACAGCCCACCCCTATGAGCAAACATCCCCAGATGCGATCCTGCCCTCCTGCCTCTGTGTCCAGCTCAGGTTAAGCTTCTCCATTGCTCCCCAAAACCAGAGCATCCCCAGGGGACACCCCAAAGCCCCCACAAGCGGCAGAGCCAGCAAAAGCCCTCTCAGAGCTGGAGGAGGGAGTGGGGTGAGGAAAAGCAAAATCCCTGTGGATTGGGATGCCGGGATCGGTTCCGCTCTCATCTCGCAGCGCAGCAGCCGATAAGGAGGTCCCATTGACCCGGGGATGCAGGATGCACTTGGGTTTCTCTCTGATAAATATCTAATGAGTGGAAGGGAGCAGAGAAAGAGGAGAGCGAAACCACGGGGCTGCCCCAGGCCACGGCAAGCCCTGCTCTGTGCTCCCACAGCAGGGACAAGGGGCTTTGCATTGCCTGGTGAGGTCCTGATGGGACTTGGTTCCCCCAGGGTTGTGACCCTACGGGAGTGCAAGGGAATCACCAAAGGCCACCCAGCCTGGAGAACGGGATTTGGCTGCTCCCTACCTCTTCCAATGCATAAGTATTAAATACAGCCAGGAAGAGCCGGGTTCAAAGGCAAACCAGAGCATGCCAGAGGTGGTTCAGCACTGGGACTCCTCAACATGGGGTGTCCATGGGATGCCCTCCCCGAGCATCATCTGCCCTCAGCCATGGCAGAGACAAGAGCGGGGCTGCTCAGACTGGTGGAAAAGCTTAGAAGGCAGCCGGGGTGCAACAGAACACCTCGAATTGGCTGTTACCACCCCAAAGATCAGGGCTTTCTCTGCACAGCCAAAAGCCCCCAGAGACCCAACAAGGCAACCTCCTCCGGCTGTGCAAGCCCGCAGGGCCACACGGCTGTGAGTCATTCGAGACTTGCCACTGCGTTAATATCTGATGGAGTTGTTTGTCTGAAAGGGGATCGCGATCACTTGGGATTCATCCTCTGCCTTGAACCCTTCCTGCCTGATTTGAAGCAGCGGTGGCAGGCGGCGAGAGGGGGAAGGGACAGGGGAGAGGAGCTCACTGCTGGCAGCGTGTGCAGGGGTGGCCATGCAGAGGATGGGGGGGGACTCATCCATCATCATCATCCCCCAGAGGACATCCCGGGGCTGTGGGCTCGGATGCTGCAGCTGCGTTTTGTATCTGGAAGCAATGGAGAATCCACCCTCCGGGGAAGCCCTTTGGAGGGGTTTCTGCAGGTGGGTTTTGAGCCCACGTTCAAAGCGGTCAGAGCTGAACGTCTCCTTTCTGCAGGAGTTCAGCCCCTGCCTCACTCAGTTTGGGGCACAGAGTTCAGGAGATTTCCTATGCAGAGAGCAGGAATCGCATCCACTCACCTAACCCAGCTCCTGGGGATACTTGTCTCCCTTTTCCCATAGGCACAATGATGGAGAACAATCGCTTTCCAGCACTTTCCTGTTAATGGTTTTGACCCCATGCCCATCCCCTGCCCTTGCTCACCGTTCCCTACCTACATGGATGCAAGGAGCAAAGCTTATATGCAAAGTCATACTCAGCATGAAAAGCTGGAGGAAGAAGAAGGAAGGGGTGAATGTTCAGAGTGGTGGTATTTCTCTTCCCAAGTAACCGTTATGCATGATGGAGTCCTGCTTTCCTGGAGATGACTGAACACCTGCCTGCCCATGGGAAGCAGGGAATGAATTCCTTGTTTTGCTTTGCTTGCACACACAGCTCCTGCTTTACCTATTAAACTGTCTTTATTTCAACCCAGGAGTTTTCTCACTTTTACTCTTCTGATTCTCTCCCCCCTCCCACTGGGGGAGGGTGAGCAAATGGTTGTGTGAAGCCTAGTTTCTGGCTAGCATTAAACCGTGACACTTGTACAAGTTGTCCCATTGGAATAGAACTGCTGATGTGAGGAGAGATTTCAGCTGGGAAACTTGAACTTAAGGTGCAGTCCTTGTTCAAATAAAGAGCTGAGGGGACTACTTCGATAACCTTTATAGGTTTTGCTGTCCTTTCTCAGTTTTCCTTATTGGTTTTTATATTAGCCACATTTTTAGGTTGTAAAACACACAAAAAATCTACCTCAGTGCACATGCATGCATACTTTGAACTCCTGAAATCGAGGGTGTTTTCTCTGAACCCTATTGAAAAATTGTCATGCTACAGGAATGTGTTTGTGTTGTCTCTTCGTCCAGCAGTGACCTGAAAAAGCTTTATTACTATTCTTTCTCTAAAAACTCTCTTACAGAGTCCATCATACAAGGAGGAGATGTATTGGGTACTACCACAAAATGCCATTATTTGTATAGAATTTAAGCTCTGATGCTTTCTCATGAGTCCTGGTATGGCCTGGCCTGGCCTTTTTTGCTTTGGCTCTCTGCTTCCCTCTCCCCCTCAAAACCTACTGCCAGGAACCCATAACCTCCATACCCAGCAGGACAGACAGTGACAACTATTACACAAACCCGTTCCTGGTCTGTTTCTAACCCCAAAAGCAGTGGGATTTGCAAGGGATTACCCCCAGAGTGGGGGCAGGCCCTTACCAGAGGCACTTCTCAAGAGGCACTCAACTTTCCCTCTTCCACACTCAGTGAACAAACAGAATGTATAAGAAATACATACATTTCACATCACCATTCTTTCATCTTTTATTTCTACCCTAATTTTGGAAACAGAAATCCAAGAAAACCAGGCTTTCTGGAAAACTAATCTGTTCTCCTGTCTCAGTACACTCACTATATAATTCCCAATCTGCTTGGCAATTTGCTGATAATGACCCAAAATTTTGGTAAGTTGGGTAGTTACTTAATAACATCACCTTGTACTCCCCTAGCACCTTTCATCCAGGAAGATGTAAGTACACGACAGCTGTTAATGAAAAATATCTTGTAACATCCACTGAAGCCATTTATAATAATTCTCAACACCCTGCTAATACAAGACAAAAATTATTTGATATGAGGACATCTCGTACTAGGTTTGCTTATTTTATTACTTGGGTCATCAAGAGTAACATTGTCATAATTCACAGTGGTCATTTTTTGGCTTTCTGACATGTGCAGAAGGATCTGCCTCGCACTGTATCTAAAACACAGCATCCAAATCTGCATTTGATATTTATTTCCCATGGTAAACAAAATAAAGTAAATCTTTTGTACCTGCAGATCTTGCAGACATACTAATCTCTCCTGCAGCTTTTATCTACTCAGATAATACTTATTCAGAACTATTCTTACATTGGCACTGGATTTCTTTTACCTTCTATTTTTGCCTTCTAGCGGTCAGTACATGACTGAGGTGCAGAGACCCCAGAGAGACAAACGAAGAAGAGGAGGCAGGAGGAGGGAAATGGAGGGAGGAAAAAAAAAGAGAGAAATGTCAAAGCAAATTCTTAAGCACCCTTTTTAGCATGGAAATATGTACAATACAGCTACTAATGTTCCGGTCCAAGTGCAAATGACAGCACAGGTGTGCACACATATATATACACACACACTGTCACACAGCAAGGAAGAAAGACAGAAATGATCTTACAATTCTGCTGCAGTAATCAGGATTCTTGCTCCTGGAAACGACCATACAAACAAAAAATTTTTTTGTTAAGTTTCCTTTTTTTTTTTTTTTTGATATTCATCTGATTATTGCTTTTATTTTTACCTCTCACTGTAACAGAAATATGGTTGTTGTTATTATTAAAAGGAAGGAAAAAGGCCTTACCATGCAGTGCATCAGGAAGAGATGAGAAACACAGAGCATGCTGCAGAGATTAAGCTCAGCATGGCATTCAGATATCCTTTGGAATTGAAGAAAATTGTCCAACCCATTCTTCCTAACAAAGCAGACAAGTTTTCTCTAGGCTTGAATTTTTCACCAGAAGTCAGATCCTTACAGTGCATTATATTTTTCTTCTTCAGGAGATATATTTCCTCCAGTTAAGTCTCAGCTCCGCAATGCCATTTCCAATCAGCTCTAAGAAGTTCTTCATTCCCAGATTCGTGGTGTCATCAGAGGGACTCCAAAGAAAACCAAAGAAAGAAAAGAAGAAAATAATACCTTACCAAAGCCCTGAAGTAACTATGCAGAAAAGGAGAAGAAAACAAAACAACCCCTCATTTATTCTACTGTCTATGTGTTCAACAGTAATCAGTACTACCTCTTTAGTCTCATATATGCAGTGCTAATTACTTGTAATAAAAGAAGCAAAAACTTTCCCAGTTCGTACATGATGCATTTTCATTACTGCTGCTCAGCTGTGCACTGCCAAACAACCCTTCTTATCCTGAGGAATCTTTAAAACAATCCAATAAAAACATCAGCTTTTTCCCTTCCCAGAGAACATGAATATTAGAATTTCTAGAAACGTGTTGAAGAAAGATTGACAAATAACCCCAAAACACAAATTAGATCTAAAACCAAAACCCTGAAAGCAGGAAAGTTCTTGACCAAGAAGACACTTTGCCTGAAGAATTTGAGGACACGTACACTAAGTCATCGTAGGGAAGAAAGGGATAAAGAACAGTGGTTAATGATGAGTTTGGAGAGGATGGGGTGGGACCAAATGGGTGACAGGAGGGAGTGGGATCCTGAGTCACCCTCAGCCTTCTGCCTTCTCACTGACAGCAGCTTGGGCTTCCCCTGCACTTTCTGCAAAGCATATTAATTGATTCTGGTTGCTGAGCAACTAACTCTGGGGAGCCACATCTACGAGGGCTCCAGCATAGCATCAGCAACAGCATCAGAGAGAGGGGATGGTCTCTCCTACCATCCTCTTCTTCTCAGGGCTCCCTCACCCTCCCCAGGATGCCCTCAGCTGCCCTGCAGGGAAGCTTTGCAAGGAAAAGGAAAAAGCCCCCATTAATGCAGTAGGGAGAGGATGTGGCTTACTGCCCCCACCCTGTGCTGCACTGGGAGAACTCAGGTGAGCATCGCTGCAGCCCCAAAGGGCATCTGTCCCGCAGGGGGTACTAGGCCAGGGGCGCATAGGAAACACCCCAGCCATGGTGAGAGGCAAGTGAACGAGGGTGATGCAGCTTCCTTTTGAAAAGTGAAGCTAAGTTAACCCTCTGGGTTCTCCAGGCACACTGCAAAGATGCCATCAAAATAGCAAGGAACTCTCATGGCTATGTCAACTTATGGGTTCAAAGTGATTTTCCAGTTGAAGCCGCAGCCACTTAAGCTCTGTCCCTGCAATAACAAGGCAAATTTACTACTTATTTCTGACCTCTTTTTCATGTTGCCCGTCAGACACAGCAAAGACTTCTCTGGCTGTACCCACTTCTCTGGGTACAACAGTAAGCCAGAGCCACCATCCAGAGGAATGGTCTGGATGTCTTTGCCAGAGATTGCAAAATGGAGCTCTGACATAACTTTGTCATTGCTTTAACCAATGTTATGTTTAAGTTCCTCATAGGAGAGAAGCAGCAATGATGCCACATAGCCTGCAGCTGGCTCAAAGGGGCTCCTCCTAGAGTGCCTCAGCTGATGGCTACATAGGGAACTTCTGCAAGGTTGCCGAGTGGATGGACCCTGAACAGGACCTGACCACTGCAATCTGTGGCAGGTCTTCCAATGACTTCTGTGGCGTTAGAGCCTGAAAAAAATCTCCAGACCACCACAGTGTCTGAAACAAGACTTTTTTCTTGTGCTCTTGTTTTGAATAAATCCTCAGTCAGATTATGGCATTTGTTCAGCACTGTCTAAGCTGCCTTTCCACTGCACAGGTAAGGTGTAAAAAATGAAAAGACCTCAGGATTTCTCTCCCTGTGACCTGGCAGTAAGTGCAATATTAGGTCTTGGCCAAGCTGCTCACGAGTGATTACTGTCAAAGACATGAGCTAGATCAGCTCTTTATTCTGTTGTGGTGATAGGAGAATTTAAAGGGCAAGGCCCTGAGGACTGCCTTTGCTTGCAGTCACATGAACAAAATTATCTAATTCTGTCCTTGAAAGACTCCAACCTATAGCTTGTGTGCACTATCTAAACAGCAAACACGAGGTCTTTGTGAAAAGGGGACAGGTTATCTTAAGCAAAAGATTAATTTTTTCTGACAATACCTTATCCCCACTACACTCTGCTTTCGTGCTTTACCAAGATCTACCATTTAGCCTCATTTTCTTAGCAATGACAGATACTTCACATATATTCAAAGCTCAGGAAAGACCATTAGATGAGGTTAGCAGAGCTGCTAGATGAAACGGATTGCAGAACCTATTCAGTTCATCCAATATGTCTATTGATAAGAGCACATATTGGGTATTCCTGATCCCCAAAGTACAGCATACAGAGTCATATGGGAACTTTGGTATTGACTTAGTAAATGGAAGTCATTTAACCTCCTACCAGCAGCAGAATATGGTCGGATATACCTAAGGAAGAGGTGGTGTAGTTCACCCACTCCATGAAAATGTGGCTCTGGAAGTCTTCTAACATATTAAGCACAGTAAACTAACACATAATAAACATACTGTTCTTGATTTATATGGTCATCGATTTATGTAATTAATCTGGTATCACTGATCCTCCCTTTATCTCTTCTTCTGACTCATTGGACATTTCTTTTGCCTATCTCTCATAGTACCTCATCTTTGTTCCTGGATAGGAATAAATCCAACAACGTTTCCTCTAGCAGCTGCTGATGTAAACACTGTATTTTGTTGCATGTCACTGCTCATACGTGACATTGCTTCCTTTAGCCCACAAGTTTACTTGTTTGTAATAAAATGCTGAAGAATGACAAAAAGCAGGGCTGAAAGGGAGCCAACCAACCTCTGTCTCACAGCAGGATCAATCACACAAATGCTAGTTCTGGGAAATGGCTTTCTAACCAGTGCTTACAAGTCTCCTTTCTGGAGACTCCGTGCTTCTAAGAGGCAATTTATTCCAAAGTCTCACTACTGTAATTACAAGTAGGGTATTTCTAAGCTCCACTGCTGCAAAGTTAAACACTATTTCTTGTCCTATTCACTATAGTAAAAGAAAAAGAGCTCCTCCATTCCTCAGTGCAACTACATTTCACGTATATAAAATTCATTAGATCTGTTCTTATTCTTGTAATTTCTAGATTAAAAATTTATCTGAGCCTTTACTCTCCTGTCACATTTTAGAGAGTGGTTTATCACACACTGACCTCTGGATCATGAGAGTACAGAAAACTAAGTGTGAAATTACGTGTGCATAGGAATGAACATTAACGCATGCAAAAGTAAAAGGTACCAAAGAGACAGTGTCTGTCTTAGGAAGTGAGTCACCTATACACAGGAATAGGGAAACAAGGGGTACTGCTTTACCTAAGTATGATAATAAGGTTAAATAGTGTTTCAATATCCTTTTTTTCTTAGAATACTTTTTCCTTGGAATTTGTATAATCATTTATAAAAAACTAAACAGAAAAGGGAAGCTAGCAAAAAGCTTTCAGGTATATAATACATGAAAAATATAGAAATAGAGAAAAAATTGGGGGGATAAGGAGGAGTAAGTGCTTGGGAGTGATGAAAGCCTGGAAAATCTATGAGTGTTTAGACTAAGGGAACAAAGGGGTGGAGAGATTTCCCAAATTCTTGTGAAGACATTAAGCGTGCATGAACATATTTCATCATACATTTCACCATTTCACTCCACATAGTAAAGAAAGATTTGTTTCAACATGATAAGCTGTAATTGTTTTATCTTTTCCACTTTAACCCTTTACATTTATGCCAGTGCCCATTTTAATCCTCAACAGTACAAACTTTAAAAAGTCTGCCAACAAATTGATAATAATGTACCTTATTTTGTACTTTATTTTTACAAAGTGGAATGCCAAACACAGTGTTGAAGCTCTCTGCATTGGAGCAAATATCATAGAAAGTGCTAAGGAAGTGCAATTGAAGGGCAAGGCAATAAAACAAAAAAGCTATAGAAAGGAAACAAGTCAACAACTGGTGATTTCAAAATGAAAGCAAACTAGCATGTAGGAAGGAGCCATCAGATTATTAAAAGAAATTGTAGGAGAAATAGGTTTGGAGGTGTCAACATTTGTGCAATCATTTTTTATTTTTTTTTTTTTTTGAAAATGCAAAGCTGCTTGGAGATAAAATTCTGTCTCTTACAGAAAGCAAGTACAGTATCTTTAACTTATATAAGGCTTCAATTTAATCTCATATAAATGCTTTCTATTATGCATTGAAAAGGCTGACTAATACATGTGTTCTGCTCCTATTCCATTTTCTATTTATCTTTTCTCTTGCCACCTTTCTATCCTTTCAATAGTAGCATTATCCTCTTTGAGGAAATGAGTCCTGTGAGCCTAAGTGCCAGAGCAAGCTAGGACTCAGTCAGCCCTCATTCCCCAGGGGAATGGTACAACTAGTGTCCCTTCAAAACCACATAAGCTACTGCAGCAGAATCAGTCCAGCAGCAACCCTCTGCGTTCAAGTCCTGTAGACAAATAAGGCCCATACTGCAAGACCTTGGGATCAACATAATGCAGAGGTGCAGCAAGCTATGGCAGCTGGCTGGGGAGAAGCCCAGTTTCAGATCTTAGATTGGCTCCTCCATGTTGCTGATACCTGGCAAGAGAAAGCCCCCAGGGAGATGAATGGGAAGAAAAAATGCCTCTTCCATGAGTATGTTCTAGTGTAGGAAAGGACCAAGTGGAAGGATGACATTTGAAGAAGGCAAGTGAGGGCTGCAGCAAGTGCGAAGTGGTGGTCCAGGCTAGGGAAATGGTGCCTTCCTCTGGTTGGGCGTGGATGCAGTTGGGAGGGAGGGCAGTGGGGTGGTATAGGTTCTTTACTGCTCTGGGCAGTTGTCCCCTAGCTTGAAGCAGAGCAGAGGCCTCTGGGGACTTGGAAGATGTGGTCACAGGCTGTAAGGC
This sequence comes from Micropsitta keiensis, assembly GCA_034782935.1. Taxonomy (NCBI): domain Eukaryota; kingdom Metazoa; phylum Chordata; class Aves; order Psittaciformes; family Psittacidae; genus Micropsitta; species Micropsitta keiensis. The sequence goes on along the minus strand of JAVHNC010044269.1, from coordinate 4,831 downwards.
TTTAAGTTGAAGCAGAAAAATCTCCCAGAAATCTCCCTGCAAGTATCAGAAGCAGAGAAACAGGGGAGGTGGAAGCAGAGGTGTCCCAGCATTGCTCCTTGAGTGCTCAGACAGCCTCAGCACCCACTTTGGTCAGGAGGTGCTTTCCCATAGGGCAGTGAAGGTCATCCATGCAGGCTCTGAACTGGGTGACAAGGGAAACCTCCTCCCTAGTTCACCCAGCTGCCTGCTACAGTATTGCCTGGCTGCTAGAAGCAAATGAAATTGCTTGTTTACCAAAATATTTGTGTTCATCGCAACCATAGTTTAATACTTGATAGAGACCATCGCTTTATTCCTTGCAAGATGTACCTTTTCTGGTAGATGCCACCTGAGAACTGAATTAGATTTTTCAAAGCAGCGTTGTATGCAAAAGACACAGTAATTTTAAAATAAATGCAGAGATATGCACAGGCTGTGCAAAAATATCTAAAGTATTAAACAGAAGGTATAATGTAATTATTAACCAAATTTTAACTAAAAACCTGTGAAAATAAATTTCAAATAAGTTTTCTGGATATGTTTCTCTTTTTGACCTTTCAATATCCTATGTCTCAATTACTATTCAGTCAATTGCAGCACAAACAACTGAATTGATTTTTTGCCTTTTTAGTTGAAATGCCATAATACATGCATGAGAGCCTGAGTTTCAGTGAGTGCATTTCCAGATCATCATCATCAATTAATTGGGAAATCTAACTGTAAGAAACAGACTTTCATTACAAAAAATATCCAAAAGCATGACAGAGAATGTACACATAATTCCATTTATATGCAGCATACTTAGGATCCCTACAGACTATTTCTAATATACTTTAATACAATATTACTGTAATAATTATTTTTAATATTCTATGTGGCAACTGGTCTCAGTCTTTTCTAGTTTCCATCAGTGCAAATCAGACTAGGGTATCACACTTGCGCGAAACTTGCTATGGTAAGAAAATAATATAATCAGTTGTAAGTAAAAACAGCAAAATGCAAAATATTTTAGATTTGCTGTTCTACTTCTTTTTCCATAAATGCTGCTTTACTACAACTTAACTGATAAGAATAATAAAAGATTACAGCTTGTGGTTACTAATTGTTGGGCTTATTTATACTTTCCCAAGTTAGTCTGAAATAAATTTTAATGGATCTGATTTGAATTTTATTTATTGTAAAATAAAACTCCTACAGTCATCTATTGGAATGAAATTGTCCCTAATTTACACCAGTGTAGCTAGTAACAGTACATACGCAATAATAAGTGTCCATTGCCTACTTAGTTTCAGTTTAAATTCACTGTGTACTGGTAATGTAGCACTGCTTCCCTTACATCACCCTAACACTAAACATAGCATTTCAATATAGCCGAATAAAATATGTGACTACTTAGCTAGTAGCACAGCTATATTCACTGCAGAAAGTACATACACTAAGTATATTTTTCCTCAGAAAAACAAAACCTGGTTTGAAATTAACTTCTTTGCACACAATGGAACATAAATTCATAATCCCATTTTAAAAAAGGACATCTTGACTTAAAATGGTGTTTTGTATAAGCAAAATGCAGTGGCATTTCCATTTTTTTGGGTCAATACCGAACACGAGTTACACCCCAAAACAAGTGGTCTGATCCTACTCCTCTTGGAGCAAAATGCTCCCCAGTTTCTATGGGAAAAGGACTGGCCTTAAGGAGACTATCACAGTCTCACACAGAAACTGCTTAGCTTGTTGCACCAAATAGAATCAGACTTGCTCTTCTAATGCTGCTTTAATAGACTAGTTCCATGTATAGATTAAACCACTCCAGAAGGCAGGTACTATTTTCTGAGATGCGGTGATGTTTGCAGTGTCCAAGTTCAACCTGGAATTGCATTAGAAAAAGAGTAACATTGCTGTAGAGCCATGTAGTAAAACAGGACATGCAGTGAATGAATTCATTGAATCTCAAGAGTGATCACCTGCCTGAAATCCTTTTCTAGATAAACATGTTCACACATGGTAAAAAAAACCAAACAACTCTTAAGCAGCAACAGTTATTACTGCTGAATAAATATTCACATTATATCTCCATCGGCAATATGCCCACCTGGCAAAAAATAATAGCATGCTAATGAAATAGCATGCTAATGACAGATTAGGCAGGCTTGGCTAAACTAGTCCTACTACAGTATTGTTAAGCTCTTGGGTGTGTATTACATGACATTACAATTTAGTACTACAGAATAAAAATTTCTTTCTCTTGCTTAATTTGTATTTATTTATTTATTTTTTAAAAATTTTTATTTTCTTTAATAGAAGAGGTGGAGATTTCCCTTTCTGGGTTAACTTCAAAGCCCTAAGAAAAGTAAAATGATCTGAATATTTATACGATCCACAGCTAGAGATAGCATGAATACTGCATAACAGCAAAGTAGCCAAGACATTGTTAAATACTCTAAAATGCAAACTGTAAGTGTTGGGTTAATACTGCACTTTGAAGAATTTGACAGAAGCCATGTTTAAGTAACTGTTGGCATTTCTATTGTTAATACTGTCATTCTCCAGAATCACAGTATTTTGCCTGGTAAAGCCTTTCGATACATGCCTGTTTATTCTTTGTTTCACAAAAAACTTGTCAGCCAGTTTGGTTTGGTTTTCTGTTTGCTACTAGCAGAGATACCTTTGTAAGCAGCTTTCTGGTGAAAGTCACTGGGAACAGCTCAGCAAGTCCCTAAAGTTCGACAGAGAATGCTCTGTAGCTGGGGGTAAAGCAAACTACTCTCTCAGGCTCTTTTAAATCCTTCATAAGTAATTACTCACTCCCATGAATTAATATTTTGAAAACTTTACAGATTAATAAAGCACAGGTATTCAGAAGAATTCTTCAGAGCCAGATGGTAAAAGCAAAATATACAAATATAGATCCACAAGGTACTCTGAGGTATCCCTTTTAAAAAAAAACATTTCGCCCTCCCTAAAAACACCAAAACCACAAACAACAAAAAACCCTCAAACCATCCTAAACATGACATATGTATTTCTTAAATGTTCAATTTGTTTCAGGCTTTTCCTTGATGCTGGTCTCTGTTTAATTAATTAATTGTACTGTTTGCACATCTTGAATGCTCTGTTTTAATGTCTCACTCCCTTTTGTGGATTGATCTGCTGTGAGATTTTAATGAGAGCCACTTCTCGTGTTTTTATGCAGAATTAGTATATGGAGAAGAAAGTGATAATAACTCAGTCTTCTGTTAATTACACATCTAATTATTCTTAGAAGTTTGTTTCTAATTGTGTCTGCCAGCAGGCTTTCTTTCAATTATCAGAGCCAGATTGGGAATAGAGCTTAAATTAATTGCTTTCTGTAAACAATCATATTTTAAAACAAAAAGTACTTATTAATATTGTTTACTTCAAAATACTCTCTTTTCTGATAGTCATTATTGTAGACAAAAATCTTTGAAAACTATGTAAAATGTTTACCCTTCGATAATAACAATACATAAGCAAGTAAATGTTCCCAGAGGACAACAAAAATTCATTAAGACAAAAACTATTTATGGTCAAAAGGTCCTTTTTTTCCTAAATAGTAATCAGGTCCTTTAGGTTAAAAGTCTTTAAATAGAAATCATTACCTCTAGAGGCACAGCAGTGCCATTAGTCAAAGAGAATAAGTATTTTTTCAAGGGTTAAAGGGAAAGAAATATCTATTTTTGATGCTGTTAGATCCCCGTTTGTGAGCTAGGAAACCCCTTTTTTACCATAGTATTTCCACAGTGATGCAGAACTCATTTGAAATGTAAGCTGCTCAAAGATTTTAGTTCAGGAAATCATGTTTTCAGGGAAAAACTGTTCAACAATAATTGTCTTTAGAAAATACAGTCCTGTACATATTATTGCATTTATCATATGGAATAACATTGTTTTAACCAGGGTAATTGGTCCAGAAGTAATTGTAAGATTACAGAAAAAGGTTTAGACACAGATACTTAACTATGCACAGATGACAGATAAGCACATCCCCTTCCAATAGTATATAAATGTATACAATAGTTTCTTATATTCAGGATTAATTTGGAGCGAGATTCAGATCTTGACTATGGAATGCAATAATATTTCTTATAGGTAGTGGACTTGTAACCTGACAGACAGAAAATGACAACGTGCAATGCTACGTTTCAAATTCTAGAAATACAGTTTGCTTTCATATCAAACTCATTTTCCTTTGACACCATTCCCTTGTGAGCCCCTGCTCCCTTATCAAAATGAATGCTGAAGAGAACCCCATGAGACTTACCTGTTTGCCTTACAGGAGACGAAGAAGTTTAAAGCATCAAAGTTCTTGTGACAATCAGCCATTACCATTTAGCTCACAGGGAAATAATTACATTCCTCCATCTTTTAGCTTTCTCGGTAAGTGAAAGCTGGTGATGGATGCCAGCAGCCTTGTTAAAATATCACTGTAATCCGTTCAGGCTCTGGAGACTGCTTAGAAAACCAAGTCATAAACATGCCGTGTCTATAGTTCACAAGCAGCTCAGCATTTTGCAAGCATGTACACGTCTTCGTTTTCCAGCACTGTACTTTACGGAGCACTCTACCTATCTTGACTTGAGTAGAAAGAACACAGTTGTGGAAAGTAAATTCTGTGTGAACAAAAAGGTTTTACATGCTTCAGCTTTCTCACATCAAATAGTTATGATTTAGGAAAGGAGACAGCCCTTAGATTTTTTTGGTTGTTGCTCTTTCTTCTTAAAAAGAAAAAAAAAAAAAAAAAAAAAGGGGGGGGGGGAAGAGAAAACAAGAAAAAAAGCAGCTTCAAATA